>VDFB02323659.1:0-42018 GCA_007258455.2 Sequoia sempervirens
AAGACTAAATTTTTTTCAATAAACTAAATAGAACTTTTGTGACGTTTTTCAATAAAGCAATTTCATGTAGTGCATGAAATTGAGATATTTTCCTATAAAATTATTATCACGAGCTCAAGCCTAATTCTATTCTTGCCCATTTTATGGAGAGTTGGATCTTTGAATTTCATTCTATTTTTCAATTTTTAGAAAGAAACAGAAACAATTATTTGATGTGACAATTTGGAATTTTATATTGCAATGCTTGAGTAATATTTTAAGTTTCAATTCCCCATTAATGAGTTAATTGACAAAAGGATTAAGTGAAAAAGAAGGGATTTTTACAAATTAAATTTTGAAGGAGTGGCTAAAGGGAACCCTAGCCCAACTAGGGTTGGGATTGTGTTGTGTTCTCCCTTTGGCTTGTTAATTAAAGGTAGGTCCTTCTCCTTGGTTTTGGGAGATGAATAACAAAGCCAAGTCTTGGCATTGCTTGAAGGTATAAAGTTGACTAAGGATTTGGAATATAAATTCCCCAAATTTAAGGGAATTCCCAGGTGATTAATTTGGGGTGCAAACAGAAAGCTGTGAAGGATTGGGAATTAAGAAGCATATTGGAGGAAGTAGCATTTACTGGTAGAAGTTTTGATTCCACCGCTTACATTTATTGTATCAGGGAGTATAATTGGATAGAGGATTGTTTGGCTAATGTGGGGATATCTCAACTTGCTTTCACATCTAAGTTTAGTCAGGACCAAGGAGAATGGAATATGAAGGATTTTTTAGAAGCTGGAACTCTTCCTTGGATTATCCCTCCATTTCCTAAGTTTTTTCTCTCCAATGATTAATAATATCAAAGCCCTTTCTCCACAGTAATGCAGGATATTATTGGCTTCCACCGTAACTTGGCACGATTAACACTTCCTTCATGCAACATGTTATATTGGCACACTAGACATTGGACATTATGTCTAAGTTGGGACAAGAAACCCACCATCTGTAAAGGGAGTTGATCTACCTATATTTTGAGTATTTCAATTGATTGTCAAATGGGGGATATTACAAATCCTCTACCATTCCAATTTTCTAAAATTTCTTCAACTTGCTAACCAAGCTACTTGATACTCTGGGGTACCTTTGTCATGTCTATGTTGAAGTAGCTGAGATGGGTTCTTATAACAATATTTCGTTGATATGTATCATGTTGCATTGAAACTTTTATGTAATAATTGGATACTCTGGGGTACCCCTGTCATACTTGTCATTTATCTGGTGTATCCAATTGTGTTCTGAAAGGGATAGTTGAAATAACTTCACTAATTATCATATAGATATTTGAAGTAATTTAAACACTTGGTACTCAGAATATACCTAAAAATGGATACAGAAATATCTTGCAATAACCCTTTTCTTTGTGTTTTTTGTATTTGACTTATGAATGTGCACATGCAATAGAGGTAACTATAAATTTAACTACTTACTGGGCATACTCAACACACTTGATATAACTCCTTGAACTTTTAGAAATCTGCCAATGTGCTTGCAGATCTCAAGTAACTCCCCATGACCTGTACTCATTACCACAAAAGTTAATGCAAAATTGGATATGGTGACAATGGTGACAATGCACATTACCCTTTTCAAATTTTAGATGACCGATTAGGAGAAGCTTTTATATATAAAAAGCAAGAAGTTAGAATATATGTAATTGAAACCAATATGGTAAAATTAAAAAATAAAAAATTGCAAAATATGAATTAGGGGAAAACAATTAAAAATATTACATGGGATTTTCTTTAGGAGAGGAGCAGCAACCTCCCTCAAAGTCCATGCAATTATGAGTGAAATTGCAAATATCCCACAATAGGCAAACCACGCAGATCTTTTTGAGATGTCTCCTGCAATAGATGTGCACACTCCACAACAACAGGTAGTTGCCCACATATTTAATTCTTCTCCACTTCTATATTGAGCTTACTGTAATGAAAATCTTCACGACTTAGTAAAGAATAACTTAGAAGCAAATTAATGTAGCCTAGTGTTGCTAATTCCTCTCTGTTTCAAGTAGGACAAATGTAAAATGGATCTCAACAACCATATAATTTTTTCTTAATTTCTCTCCAGCTAAGTAGATCTGAGCTAAATCTATGTGGATAATAGGTTTACAGCCTACGTACAGGTTCCATATATTTATAGCATATACTTTTATGGTTTAGCTTAATCGCGTATACTTCTATGGTTTAGTTGATTCACTGTTACTAAGCAGTACACACTATTGTACTTAATGAGAAAAATATACCTTGAGAAAGATCTTGGACATTTTCCACTTAATTACCACCCAATATCTAGAATAGAAAGAAAAATAAGCCATAAGAAGAATATGTAGGTGGAAAGACTAACTTGCCTCTCAGCTGAGGTGGTATCAAAACACCTCCTAAAGCATCAAGGGGAAGCCTTGAAGGTGGAAAGCTCTTCCTTGGGAGCTTTATGTATGGCAATAGTCCAACAGAACCATTTGTCTTTGGCCTCTTCCTGGATGCACTTGTTGCCATAGTTGCAAAAACCCTAGAAGAATAGTCATTACCTATCGAGTTAATTGGCCCTACTAGCGACCCAAGCAACACTAAAATATTTGGAAGTTCTATTATGGTCCCTGTGGGAGAATTCCTTGCTACTTCTGATAGTTGACCTTGTAATAACCCTGTTTGATTACTAAATATGCCAACACCATCACTCAGTATTAAAACCATAGAGTGAATTTAAAACCATATGAGTAAGTAATCATTATGTCAAAATGACAAGCATGTGTGTGGCAATCATTCTCACATTTTCTCGATGTAAAAAATCTTACAATAACATCATAATAGTCAATAAAGGGCTTAGGAAAAAAGATCTAAACAAGGTGTGTTGTGGAACAAGTCAAAATTTATTGCATCAAGCCTCAAGGTACATTTATGATTTAGAACATTACTATGCTCTTAAAATAATTATTACAAAATATTTGATGAGTGATAACTGATAAGTAAAAGTCTATAAGCCAAGGAAATACAATTAGAAATATGGGATAGTAAAAATCTACAAGTTGTTTTTGCAGTGTTAAACCGAATTTTCAATGGCATAAGTACCTAAACATCACTCTACATTAGAGATATTCCAAGGTAAAATTAATTCTTACTTTGTAGCCATAAAAATTAATAACCATAGGTAAACACATACATAATAGAAATTAGTATGGTAACTCTAGAGATAAGCATGATAAGCATATTTCTAATAATGTTAAGTTTCATAAGATTGGCACACAAAATGTCAACAGTCTACAAGTCACAACTACCATAGACCAAGGAACGTACAAGGCCATTGGATTACAAGAAATACACGTTGACTAATCACAACAGCATGGCTCTGCCCAAAGGATGCTCAAAACTCTTATGTTGAGTAAAGCTTTAAGATTCGAAATGAAAACCCCCTCCATTAAGATAGCTCTCTATATGTAGGATATCATAACTCTTCAAGCTTGTACCAATCTATTTTTCAATTTTGGGCTAGCTTTTGTCTATTTGGATGCATTGTTTACCTTATTAAATATAGACACAACAAGATTTTCCCATTTGTTTAATTGTTTGTATTGATTATAAATCTTATGTTTGAATTTGAAATAAATGAACTCATTTGTTGCTAGCCATAGAATTTGTTTTTCATTTGGAGGAGCTAATTATAATGTTTGTTGCACTTGTCGACATAGACAAGGACTTCACATTTGCTACATTCTATTTCCTAGAAACAAAATATGTATGTTTCTATCTATAAGTATACAATAACACATGATTTGTACAACTATTCCACTATTTTAAATAGTTGAACATCATAATAGTTATCTTTTCTTGAGTACTTTTTATTATTTTAATGTTTGTTCTCTCTTATACAAATGGTTAAATTGATTAAATTTATGCAAACTTTATTCTCTTCAATTTTTGTGGGCATGTTCTAATTCTATTAAATAATAATTCTCTTATATTATGATTTGTCAGGCATGAATTGTACCAAAAATCCATGTGATCACCCAATTACTGGAAACAATGAACCTCCTACAAGAACCATTCCTATTGCAACATTGAATCCATACCAAAATAGATGGTCAATAAAGGCGAGAGTCACTAGAATGGGCCAACTTCATCATTTTAACAATGCAAAAGGAGATGGAAAAGTTTTCAATTTTGACTTGGTTGATTCAAATGGTGGTGAAATAAGAGTAAAATTTTTTAATGCAGTTGCATAATAGTTTTATGATCGCACAAAAACTGGGAAAGTATTTATCGTCTCAAAAGGGAGACTCAAACCTGAACAAAAGAATTTCAACCATTTAAAGAATGAATGGGAAATTTTATTAGAAAGTAATTCAATTTTTGAGTTGTGTTTGGAGGAGGATAGCTTTATACCAAAACAACAATTCCATTTTACACCAATAAGTGAAATTGAGAACATGGAAAGCAATTCGATGGTTGATATTATTGGTGTTGTTTCATCAATCGATACACCAAACAGAATATTTAGAAAGAATTCCACACAAACTCAAAAGAGAACCCTTCAATTGAAAGACATGTCATATTGTATTGTGGAATTAACAATGTGGGGTGGTTTCTACAATAAGCAAGGCCAACAACTCCAAGAAATGTGTGATTTAGGAACATTCCCCATTCTTGCTATAAAGGCTGAATGAATTAGTGATTTTGGTAGAAAATTTGTGGGAACAATTGCTACAACCCAACTTCTTATAAATCTAGATCATCCAGAGTCACAACAATTAAGATTTTGGTTTGATATAGAAGGGAAGAATCCCAATTCTCATTCTATTACAAAGGAAATCTCATATGTAATAGAAGATAAAATGTTAATCACACAAATTGGGGATGAGGAACTTGGTAAATCTGATAAACCTTGTTCGATTGTGATAAAAGCTACCTTAACTTTCATAAAGGTAGACAATTTTTGTTATATAGCTCACCCCTTGAAAATTGGACCTAAACAATGAAAAAAGAAGGTCAACACTAATGGAAATGGAAATTGGTATTGTGTAAGATGTGATAAAATTTTCCCTGAATGTGATTATAGATATATACTTCAATGCAAATTCCAAGACCATACTACTTTAACTTGGATTACTGCTTTTGAAGAAATAGTGGAAGAAATTATGGGTGTTACAGCAAAAGAATTGAACATTTTGAAGCATGAAGAACAAGATGATATTAAGTTTGGACACATTATACAAAAGGTCCTTTTCAACAAATACATATTTAAACTTCAAGTGAAAAGAGAGACTTATAATGATGAACAGAGGATTAAGTGCACTGTCACAAAAGCAAAAAAGTTTGATTATTCATCTAAAAGCAAAGCTTTATTAGATTCAATTGCTAAGCTTTAGGTTTCATACATTCAAATTCTTCAATGTATATCTTCTTAACAATGTTTTCAAACATTTCAAATAAACTCAATGGATATCTCTAAGTTAGTTGATATGTTTTTTGCTCCTATATTGTTCTTAATTATTTTTAATAGTAAATATAATGATTTATTAAAATTTATGAATTGATAATAATACATGAGTTGTAAGATTGTTTCACTATTTTAAATAGTGCATAATGGCAATGCTCACATTTTGTGGTGTAGTTAGTATTATTGTAATAAAAAAATTCATTTGTGATTAGTATTATTGTAATAGATTTTTAAATTTTTAGTTAGTATTATTTTAATTGCTTGATGGTAAATTAGTTACTTCATTTTTACAGTTCAAACCACTTTTTGAATGTTCTTTTACTAATTTATATCATTTCCTTAGTTGATGTGTTTTTTCCTTTATATTGTTCTTAGTTGTTTTTAATAGTAAATTTGATGGTTTATTAAAATTTATGAATTGATAATAATTCATGAGTTGTAAGATTGTTTCACTATTTTAAATAGTCCATAATGGCAATGTTCGCATTTTGTGGTGTAGTTATTTTTATTGTAATAGAGAAATTTCATTTGTGGTTAGTATTATTTTAATAGATTTTTACATTTTTAGTTAGTATTATTTTAATTGCTTGATGTAAATTAGTTACTTCATTTTTACAATTCAAACCACTTTTTGAATTTTCTTTTACTAATTTATATATTTTCCTAAAAAGTACATAGTTTACTAATATATTTTTAATTTTCATTATTTTTTAATATACTATAATATTATGCATTGATTGTTCATAATAATTACAAATTAAGTCAATAATAGAGGAGGTTTCTCTCATTTCAATCTATCATAATAGAAGGATGGTTCATGGTAGTAGTACCTACTATTTTAGGACATATCCTTTGTTTAATATAGAAATACTTTGATTTAAAAGTGAAATAAATTAGTGTAACGCCCCATCGTGCGAACCCTAAAGGACAACTAAAGCAACAATTACCACACAATTTTTTTTTTATTAAAAGTAAAACTAACATACATGAGATGCACATTAAGTTATGACGTGAAAATTCATTTAAACAAATTCACTTACACTTACATCCCTTGGGGTACACAAGGAGACATTACAAACTTAATTCCATACATCAATGATAAAGAATGAAAGCCAAATTTAATCCATGACAAAGTATACATATAAACCATCAATAAGAAACCATTCACTTAAATAAATACAACACATTGAATAACATCTAATATGGATCCATATCCACACAAGGTTTACCAATGATAAAATATTACATCACATCCTTTTCATTACTTTACACTGTTCAAGTCTTACAATGATACAAACATGTTTCCCAATATGGGCGGAAACCACATGACAAGATAGAATGATACAACTCTGGAGTCACCGCAACAACACTAATCCGCACCTCTCGATCCTTGACTGGGGACCCAATGGGGTGCTTAGCACGTTCCACCCGACCATGTGGGTTCGTAGACCCACCCCCCATGCTAAGGAGTTGACAAGAAAGAGACCTCAACCAAGAACATCCAAACAGGGAACCACAAGACTCAATGCCATACAAAAGTATCATAAAACTCAAGGATTACAATGACATAATAAACAACATTCAAGAGTCAACATAATAACTTAAAGTCATAAATCTCATCACATAAATCAAAGCAATAACCAATAAACAAGTAACCAAAGGATGATCATGAAACACTTCCAAATTAAACAGAAATAATAAACATAATACAATTCCAGAGGCAATAAGGAAGCAAGAAAAATGGGTGACAAGTGGAGAGTGTCATCGCATAGCTCTCATGGGATCTCCTGGCCCTTCCTCCAACTTGAGGTGTCGGCACCCATCTATGGATCTCTTGGCTCTTCCTCCTACTTGAGGCACCGGCACCATAGGGTAGCTCATGCGAACACGATTCCAGAGGCAACAAGAAATAAGGCACAAGGGTGTCTAGTGGAGAGTGTCATCGCGTAGCTCTCATGGGATCTCCTGGCCCTTCCTCCAACTGAGGCGTCGACACCCATCTATGGATCTACTGGCCCTTCCTCTTAATTGAGACGTCGGCACCATAGGGTAGCTCATGCGGAGCCGATAATCTCTCATGAAGACGAGATTACGACTTTGCCGACCATGGCCTTCTCAGTCTATCATTAGTCTATGATAGCCCTAATGCATAGATGAGGTATCCAATGTTTATTATCTTGTGTGTTTTACTACCCATCCCCTAAATTCTATTTTTAGGTTATCACTTGTTTAACTACTCTTACGTGGGTTCTCCTGTGCTCTTTCTCCTTTCGAGGTGTCGGCCCCCACGAAGAGCCACTCTCCCTAAGAACCCTAACATAAACCAAAATCTAAGGGTTGTACATCATAAAAAGAACATTAGATCACCACAGAGAAACATGCGAGGCATTACCCATCTCGCTATAAACACATAAACAGAGTCTCAACAATTCACGTACAACCCTTTCAAAATCATGATATCAAAACACTTACCACATCAAGGTCACATAAAGAGTGAACATTAACTGACAATAAAATCAAGCCTCTGGAAGACTAAGAAAAGGACGGCTACTCAAAAAGCCCGCAACAAGAGTAGGTCAATCGATACGGGGTTTCAAGCCAATTTTAACACCAATCAATGAATAAAAGCTCCTCAAATCAAGATGAACTAAAAAGGTCATACACATCAGAACATTCAAGACTTTGAGATATACAAAAGAGTCCCAAACAAAAATCAACTCAAGGGAAGGTCACGTCAAGATGAAAACATCAAATCATATATTAATCACATGAACAAGCAATTACAACTTCCATGAACTTCACTTTTCCAAGCAACCTCCCATTATCAACCAAACAGTAAGACATTCCTTCCACATATAAACTACTAAGTAATCTCCAATAACTCAAAGTGTTTTTTTTTTTAAGTTAAATAATCTATCGATTTCTTATTGGATTACTCATATAAAAGACTATATCTAATAATTAACAAACTACCTTTTATAATCCACATAACTTGGTGATAACATTAAACTAGCATTTAAGGCTTCAATTATTAAGACATCGTCTAAAACAATTTAAAGAGAACGTAGAGACATATTTTAACTATAGCTAATTCAAATATTGCCTTGTTAATAATTTCTCATTAATTTTTCATATTAGGAGGTTATCATATCATAATACTTGAAAGAATTATAGTTAAAGAGAACTTAGAATACAAGTGTGTCAAAAATTAGCACCTACAAGAACTTCTAAAGGACTCCCCTATGATCTAAACCATAACCAATTAAAACTAGAAATCTTATGGCAATTTAATCTCGAGTTTTCTATCGGCAAAAAAAGAAATTCATCATTGAATTGTGCACATATCTTTTCGATCATTTAATTACCTAATTAACTATTCCCTTACCAAAACCAACATAATTTTCGTATTATTCCAAACACAATAAAATATACATATAGATACTTTTATAATCACATTCAATTTATATATTGGGTCACACACACACATGAGATCAAAAAAAATATAAGTATACAAGAATGACACACTCTTTTTCCTAAAGTGATGATTATCTTTGACCTACATTCTCCTTAGTCTAAACCTTATCTTTTATAGCGGTATAATTTTACATCTATCGCAATTGTAAATTACAAATGCTAATGATCATAAACGATTCATAGAAAATAAGTAACCCAAAAATATAAATGTATATAAAAATACCTACTTAAGTTCACAATACCCAATCATTTTCAAAAACTCGTTAATTGAAATTATTCTTTCCTTAACAACTTTCTGTAGATTTCAAGTGCTACGACTGTGCTAGATTGGCAAAGGACTCATAGTGACTATTTAATTTACTACACCTTTGCAAGTCTAAAAGTTGCAGTTGTGATAGGTGGCCAATGGTTTCAGGAAGACTATTTAATATTGTACAATGCCTCAACTCTAAATGTTGTAAAAGTGACAGGTTGCCAAGAAAATTAAAAAAGTGAATTTTGGAATTTGGAAATATCGCCATCTACTCACATTATTATCTAATCCCAAATGTTATCCACAATATTGAAGGGAAGGAGACAGGTGAGGTGCAAATACGTGACTTAAGAGTAGAGGAAATAAAGTACAAATTTTCTTTTCTTTTATTTGAACTTGACACATTTTTGTTTGGTGGCGAGTTTCCAGAGACGCGCTCACATTTGAAGTTTGGAAGTTGAACTTCACCACGATCAAAGGTGAGCTCTCTATTATGTTAGTACATTGACAATATTTATTTTCAAGTGCTGCAACTGCGATAGATTGTCAGTAGAATCGAGCAAGTTATTCAAACCTTTAAACTCCCTATTAAGTTCATGTGCTACAACTGAGACTGGTTGACAATGACAACAGAGAGATTATTTAAACCTATAAACTTCCTAATATGCACAAGTGCCGCAACAGAGATAGGTTGATAATGAAATTAGAGAGATCATTTAAACCTTTAAACTTCCTATTATGTTCAAGTGTGACGGCTGAGATAGGTTGTCAACGAAATCAGAGAGTTTATTTAAATCTATACACCCTACCATGTTCAAATGCGCCGCTGTGACAGGATGCAAAAAGAATCAGAGTATTCCATGTTGTAATCTTATGTTGGCTATGTTTAAATTTTTGCAAATCTCACGTTCTAGGTTCAAGAAATCTAAGGGTTGCTTCATTTAATGTGAAATTGTAAATTTAAATTATGTAAATTGAATCTTCCACAAGTAGCGCTATTTAGAATGAAGAAAATGAAATGGATTTGTTAAAGGAAATAAGAATGGGTGGAGAGGTAGGCATCTAGGAGGGAATAAAATTTGGAGAGAAAATAGGTCAATGGGAGCTAAAACAAAGGTCAATACAATATCAATTTAAGAACAACTTCGAATAGATCCACATAATGAATATAGATATCATCTATCGGTTGAACAAGTATCAAACTCACTGATAAAACAAAAATGGGAATCATCAGATTATATATTTTATATTACAGACTCCGTAACATACAGAGACATCACAAGTTCACTATCCATTTAGCAAGAGACAAAAGGGGTATGAGGAATCAAAGAGTTTTCAGGGTAAGTAATGATGGATCAACACAACCCAATTGGAAATACCCAACTAATGAAATCGCCATTAACGAAATGGAACTTTGAATTGGAATCTTAAGCATTGTAGATCAAGCGTCTAAATTGAGAATGAATGAATTAGATTATCTATCTGATGATGGAGCCATCTATATTAATAAAAGCCTGGCTGAATGACTTGTTACATACCTGAAGTCGTAAATGGAAACAGCTGCCCCCTCTTCTATTTTCCCTGATCTTCTCCCTATATGATCCCTTTTTTTTATGTTCTTCAAACTCTGTATTCTCTAAATGTGTTTCAGGCCCGAAAGAGGCGTAGCCTCCATCAACACCCCCAATTTTCTTTTATTCTCATGATCTCCTCTCCCTCTGAATGCCTATGCTCCTCTCAATAACTTCTCTGTGTATCGATATATCTCCTAGGAATCTTTTTTTTTAGATGCATTGAAGCCAAATGGTCAAAATAAAAATCATGGCATGATCCCCCCCCCCCGCCAAAGAATGGCAAGTCTTTTGTTTTAAATCATGCATGTGCATGCGAGACATTCAAGGCAAGTGGCCTTTTTCCACTATTATCAGTTACCAAACTAAAGAGCGCCCTCTCACCTATCATGACATGCTTTAACTTATTTTCGTATCTTGTTTTTAAAAATGCTAAAATCCAAAACTGCTGGTCCAAAATAGACTCCACTATCTCAGCCTATTAATTTTCCTATTTACTCTCCAATAAAATAGTCAATTTTGAAATAGTGCATGTTCACCATAACTGAACTTTCCATCTTTTAACTGCTTTCCTTTCCTTTTTCTTCATTTAAATTTAAATACTAATTTTAATAAATATTTTCACCTTAATTTATTTAAACTAAATAAATTATTAATAATATTTATTTAATCAAAGAAATAACAATAAAACAAATTAAAATCAAATGATACCCTACCTCCCACAATTGAAAAACAATACGACGATATCACAGACGGAGGGACACTACAATTAGACTAAAAAATCTTGCTCCCTAAGGTAAAGTAAAATAGTTAAATATCTATACATTATATTTGACATGAATTTAAAATTTTAAAAAACTTAAATTTTCCTAATTTTTATGAATATTTTACATTTTTCAAATTTTGAATTATTTTTTCCTATTTAACTCTGAGTAACCATTTACACTTTTTCCATTCCATATAAATGGAATATTAATATCATCGGAAATATGGGTCAGAATATTAGAAAAAAATAGATTCTTGATTACAAGAGGAAATAAAATTTGTGTTGGCATGAATCGATGTTACAAATGAAAAACTCTAGAAAAGATTTTATATGAAGATAGCTTTAGCTACAGTTAATTTTAGTATGTTGCATAAGTATATGAGGTTATGAAATAAAGGTGACTTTACATTCTGTGTTTGACTCTCTCCTTTTGTTGTAATTTACAAATTAAAGGTCTCTTGATGGGAAGTAAGTGACATCATTGAATCAGAAGCGTCAAGTCAATCGTGTGCATCTTGAACCTGTATTACTTTGGATCACTAATTCCATTTCAAATTTTATAGTGGTATTACATAACCAACACTAATTGTTAATATATTTTTAAAATTCTTACTTTATGTGCCAAATCAGATACTCAAGAATTATATATTGGTAGAGCCATCATCAAGGCATTAACGATCCAAATTCCCCACAAAACTTAATTAAAAATAATACTTCTACAACTATGAAAGCCAAAATTTATAAATATTCCATGATATTCCACCCTATGCACCTATACTACTCCCTTTCCTGTACACGATGACACCTCGGCCAGAATCCACTTCACACAACAAAGCTCGAAATAAAATCTTTATTTAATATTTGTAAGATGTGTGGATGAAGTCAGTCATGGCTATCATTTTCTATTTCTTGTTGCTTCAAATTTCAACCCACGTAAAATATATTTTAAAAGCTACATCTAATTTTATTTTTTATGCATTCCTACATTTTTTGGTTATGCATGGCTATTTTGTGTGTTAAGGCAGTACACATCTTACACTTAATGCAAAGTTCTACAGACTTTTTTTTCCCTGACTACAACGTCTCTTTTGCCATCAAGAAAATTGTTTATTTCAAATGACTACACGTATAATCCTTTGTTTATGAACAATATTCTTTAATTTATTTATAATATAAAATGATCTTTAATATAGTTTAATATCTTTTAACTTTTCTAAAAATAATTTAAATCTTTCTTTTAACTAACATCTATTGTCATGCAGAGGGATTGTTGTCTTCTTCATAGACTCAACTTCATCTTCAATTTTTGTGAGCAAGAAGGACTACCTTGTGTTGGAAGGTCAGTTTCTTTCTAATTTCACTATTATAACTTTTCTTTAAAAATATCTATAAATAATCAAAACAATGTTCAATTTAGTCGATTCAAAAGTATTTAAGTATCAAATAATAGTTTATTTTATATCTAAAACATTGAAACTTTACTTATGGTTTATATGTTACTTTTGATTTAATCAATTTTCCAAATTACATTATTATGCTTTATTGAAAGAGTAATCACTACAAATTGAAAATGTAGTTTAATCCTTTCAGTTGAATTTATAAAGTCCAATCACTTTTCCTTATACAACATTAGAAGAATACATAAATAAATTTTAAAAATTCAATCTATTTTATAGATATGGGTTGACAAAGATTGAATTTTGAATCAGACGAGCATCTAGGAGAATGTCAGAGAGAGTATCAAAGAGAATATCGAAGAAGGCAATGAGAACAAATGACAGATGCTCAAAGAGAAGAACAAAGAAGGAGACACAATGAAGCCAAAAGATGAAGATATGTTAGATGAAGAGCAGAAGGAACAATACAAGAATTAGAAATTCAAAATAGAGAAGAGGCAAATACAATTACAAATAGTCGTCAACGAACTTCTGAAGAAATATCTCATTCTGAAAGACAAGAAAGACAACAAGTTGATCCTCAATCAAGTGAGATGTACAACAATGCATCCAATGCAAACATTCAATTGAATCTTGAACATAAAGTTTCAAGATCAATAGACCATGTACTAGAAACACCTCAACATGAAAGTCAAATTGATATGAATTTAGGTGTACAAGATAACGTACAAAACATACCAAACCCAAATGGAATGATTCATATTGAATTTCAAAAATTTCAAAAGCAATTTCGACATCGATTAGATAGCTTCAAAATGCCAAGCATATGTTATGTTTGTCAAGAATGTTATCTAGGAATCAAAGTATCTCGGACCTCTAAAGAACCTATATGCACTAGATGCCGACAAGAAAGAAGAAATAATAGATTTTTAGCTTCAAACAATATGGACCCTGGGCCACAACCACAGGAGATTTTAAATTTGACTCAGGTTGAAGAAATGTTGATTGCACGTGTCATCCCAATAATACAAGTTACACATGCAATAGGAGGTCAATATAAATACAAAGGACACACAATCAGTTTTCCCCAAAATGTGGAACATGTTTCAAAAGTTCTACCACATTCAATACAAAATTTTCCAATCATTATTGTTCGAAGAAGGGATCAATGTGGCACAAATTATAACTTTATAGTTAATAGGGATCATGCCTATAAGGCACTAAAGTACAAAGTAGACCATGAAAAATATTATGCAGATGTTAGAATTGATGAAAATGCTCTTAATGATCTGACAAGAAATTATGATGAAAATATTTTCAACATATTACAAACAATACATATGGAATTTAAATATGATACAAATCAAATCATCTTTGTCAATCTAGTCATTGAGACAAATGAAGGTAATGTAATTGAGCATACAATATCAATGGTTTCTAAACCACCTAATGCCCGGATAGAAATAGAATTGATTCGTGCATGAGTTAATAACCCTAATGTAGCAAATTCAAAGGCATTGATTGATTGGCTAGGAATAGGTTCATCTCCTATAAATGAATATGTCACTTTAGGATTACTTGATATGGCATTTCCAACATTATTCCCTGATGGTAGATGTGATTGGTTAGAACCACGAATGAGGTGAGTGCATCTACATGAATTTGTCAAGCATTTAATGCAGTACAAGGATCATCTCTTTGGTAGTCATCCAAGGTTTACATATTTCATGATGAACATGATAATGAGACATCATGCACAAAATTCATCAGTTGTATTTGTAAAAAGAAATTTTCAAGACATTCCAATCACCATCAATGAGTTACGTGAGCATATGGAAGACATGCCACACTCTCATCTAGCCGATAGGTTGATGCAATTTGGAAGAAAATTAAGGGGTACAAGGTCATAATGGACAAAATGTCATGCAAAACTGACAGACATGATTCATCAAATAGGTTCTCCTACAATATTATTCACCTTTAAGTGTTGTAGATATGTATTGGCCCAATTTACATGCATTAGTGCCAGGAACACAACCAACTACTCCAAGGGAGGATCAAAATTGGAGAAAAAAAATGTTATTGACTATCCTCATATAGTCGCACATTACATGAAATTGAGATATTTAATATTCAAAAAAGAAATACTGGAAAAATGAATGAAAGTAAAAGATTATTGGTGTAGATATGAGTGGCAACATAGGGGATCACCATATGTCCATGGATTCATTTGGATACATGGAGCATCGAATATGGATAATATTAATTGGTCAAATGAAGAACAATGAACATGTTTTGAAAGATATTTCCATTGTATTGTTCAAGCATGAAATCCTAGAGCAGATCCACATCAACCAAACATACAGGCATGTTTTAAAAAGTTAGGATGTATACATGCAATATATTAAATAAACTATTTATAGTCTACAATATGACTAATATATTTTCATTTCCAACTGTAGGAATTCCAAAACTATTCTCTACATCCATGTCTTAGAGATACAAAACAACTTACATAGATGGATGTTGACCAGGACTATGAAGAAATCCTAAATTGTGTACAGCGACACACAATGTGCATGCCTACGAAAAAAGAGAGGAACAATGGTTTGTAGGTAACTGTTTTAACAAGTTAAAATATTTATATCAAAGTGGAATATAATATAATTGTCAAATACTAAAATAGATGACATATTTATATTGATTGTAGGTATAATACTCCTTGGGAACTGAATTTAGAGGGGTCAAAATTATATAAAGACATAGAAATAGGTGAAAAGAAATTTGAGCCAGCCAAAAATGATGATAGAGTAAACTCACACAATCTCTACATATTGTAATTGTGGAGAGAAAATATAGATTGGAAACCTGTTATTTCTAAACATGCCATGATAAAATATATTGCAAAGTATGCAGCAAAAGCAGAGAAAAACTCTAAAACATACCAACAAATGTTGATGCGTCTTGCAAACACAGAAAATGCATATGATTTAGTTGCAAGAGCATATAGAAGGATTTTGATAGAGACTCTTATAGAAAGGGATGTTGGACCTCAAGAAACATGTCACATGTTACTAGAACTTCCATTAGTAGAGAGTAGCAGAAAATTTGTCAATCTAAATGTATCATGTGAGGTGTTCAAACCTGTAAGTATAAATGATGAAGAAAACAATGAAGAATAGTCGATAAACTTCATTGATGGATACAAAACAAGGCCTTTATGTATGGAAGCTATAACACTAATTGATGCAGCCAAGTCATGGATATATAATCCTAAAAGAAAAAGAGATAACAAACAGGAACAAAGACAAACAACTGCTATTGTCAAAGTATTCCCTAGATTTTTATCCATTCCTCCACGTCAGTCAAAAAAATGGAATGACTTTTTCTTATCAGAGTTATTATTGTACAAACCATTGCGTGATGTACAAAGAGATATTGGTCATGATAATGACTCCATAATAGAAAATTGGGAGTCATTTTAGTATAACCCTTAGCACATGGAGCGAAGAGAAACTGTAGAAAATATTGAAAATGCCATTGATTCTAAAATTGAAGACAATGAAACTATTCAACAAAATATTATTGAGCATGAATGGGAAATAATATTCAAACTACATAACGGTCAGAATATCGAAATATCATAAATAAATATGTTGGGTAGAAGAGATATTGATAGACAAACAAATTGGTGTAATGAATACCAAGGTGAAGTGTACACAAATCAAGCAATGAATTTCATTAGCAACATGAGAGAACATGGGTGTCTCATACATGATGGCATACCCCAGTGTACCGACTATTCAAATCTCAGTGATAAACAAAGGAAGGCACTCAACATAATTATGGCACACTACCATAATAATCAGAATCCACCACCCTTGCTAATGATAATTCAAGGAACAACAGGAACAGGAAAGTCATATCTAATTGGTGCTATTAGACAAACTCTTGGAAATGCAGCGATTCGGAGTTCTTCTCCCCTTCTATTACTTGCACCAACTGGAGTTGCAGTATTCAACATTGGCACATCCACAGTACATTCAAAATTGAGAATCCCAATAAGAGATTTTTCTCAACTAGAAGGAGCAAGGCTAACAAGCTTTCAAGAAGAGAGAGCACACATCAAATACATTTCGATTGATGAAATGAGTTTCATAGGTCAGAACATGCTAGAAAACATAGATTCTCGACTCTGACAAGCATTCCCACAAAATGCAAACATTAACTTTGCAGGTATACACATGATTATGATTAACAAAAATGACTATTTTATATTCTAATACAATTAATTCATGTTATGGAGTTTACAATTAATTCACGTTATGAATTTTATATAGATATGAAGGTATACATTAGCCACAAAAATTAATTGTTTATCTTTCAGGTATATCTATAATTTTGGTTGGAGATTTGGGTCAGTTGCTTCCTGTTAATGATAGACCAGCATATGTCAACAATAGAAGAGCTAGCTTTCTATGGGAAGAATTCAAAACTGTGGTTACTTTAGATAAAGTATTTAGACAAGATGGAAAAAACATCCACCAATAGAGATTTCATCAAATTTTGACAAATCTTAGAGATGCAAACCCAACAATTGATGATGGGAGATTGCTTATGAAAAGAACCGCTATTACCATTAATGCAACAAGCAATGAGGAGTTTGAAAATGGTGTTCATTTGTTCTCAACAAATGAAAATGTTCATGAACATAACAAGAAAATGTTATACTCATTGAAGCATCCTGCTGCACATAGTCTTGCAACAAAATAAGGAAGTATTAATGCAACAAAAGGATGCTCAAATGATGAGCTTGATCTAGAATTATTGATCAGTAAAGGTGCTAGGGTAATGTTGACTTCAAATCTTTGGATACAAGCAGGTCTTGTAAATGGAGCTCTAGGATATATTCGAAAGATTGTATGCAAACCTAGAAGTGGTCCACCAAAACCACCAGCATATGTAATGGTTGAGCTTGATAGCTATTCAGGAATACCATTTGATGACCGTAATCCAAATACAATTACAACTACAACAATACAAAGGGGGAGGACAATCCAAATTCCATTAAGATTGGCTTGGGCATTAACAATTCACAAATCATAGGGTTTGACTCTTACAAAAGTCACTATTGATATTGGACCAAGAGAAAGAACAAGATTGACCTTTGTCACCATTTCTTGTGTAAAGTCTCTAAACGGCCTAAGAATTATGCCACCATTCACATATGATCGTTATGAAAACATGAAAAAGGGTAGACAACTTGCCAAAAGAAAGGCTGAAGGAAAAAGACTTAAAATTTTAGAAGATAATTGATAAAATATATTTTCTTCAATTTTGTTTCAATGACTATACTCAAATTTCTAAATGTAATATATTTATATGATTTTATGTGTTATGGTACTTAAAAATTATTCTACATTTAATGCATTGAAAATTCAAAAAACAAATGTTCCTAATGTAAAACAATTATGCTACTTTTCAAATGTTTCTAATGAGTTGTAGAAAATCTAAAATTCATTTGCTACCCATGTGGATTCTTCATATTTCACCACATAATTTTAAAAATTGGTATATTTCATATGCTTCTTCCATATTCAATTATTTTTTACTACTTGAATTTAATATATTTTGAGTTTCTTTGATATCATAAATAATTTGCTTAATTTTTAATCTCTTATATGCAATTTTCTCAAAAGTTGAAAAATATATATTTTCCCCTATTTAGTACTAATGAAAAGAAAATAATGATTTTCCTACAAGTGAGGAAGATATCACATAATGTGCATACATCATGGGTTTCCATTTGGTTATCGAAGTATCACTGTCATCTTCCATTCAATGTCCTTCGTATAGAGGAGCTGAGTGTTCGTTATTGGTTGAGAGAAAAGATGGTCAAGAAAATTATCAATAATGAACTAGAAAACAACCAATTTTTTTTTAATAATTATGCTATGTACTTTAACTTTCTTGATGAATCCAAGGTGAAAATGAACTTAGATATAAAATGAACTTTCTCTATGCTATTTTGGTTTCATGCCTTATAGCTTCTATCTGTGGTATAACTAAATTTGGTCAACCCTTGAATGCTATCAATTTAGAGATTTCTAACTATGGCCTCGTGGCTATCCTGCCTAGATTTTTGTGTTTATGCTACGTGGAAGGAAATCCTTCCATTCCTATCATGTCCTACTTGCTTAGCCATTTGTGCAAGGAGATCCTCATTAATGCCTTTGCTAAGATTGTTTCAATGAAATTATTTACTCATGCGTGTGACCTGTCCTTAGGCTTGATTTCCAAAGACTACCGTTTATGGCTTAAATTACTTTATGTGCAAGTGATTTTTCACCTTGCTATTATCTCTAACCTTCTATTTTTTAAGGGTTCCTGGTTATACTGCGTGCAATGTGGAATCATGGGAGGTGATAGGGTGTGAACGAAGCGGGATAATTGCAACAAATTTTGCAAGGATTCGTTGGTCTGGCACATTTGTGTTGAAGGTGGCATTGCTCCTCTAATGGAGAGACTTATGGGCCATGACCCTAATCTGTCTTCCCAGTTCGTAAACTCTTGGAAAAATTGTCATGTGTCTTTGGGTGGCATCTCCTTTACGGTGGATGAGGAAGTGACAGCGTAGGTGACGGGTCTCTAATGCACTGGCATGAAGCATCCAAAACATTCAAAGACCCAGGATAATGAAAGTATGAACAATTTTTTTGTGGGGGATGAGACGTCGGTGCACAACCAGTCTGGGTTTGAATGAGAGGCTCTTCCTCATCCATGGAACCAGGTGTGTCTTGCCTTGATGAAATATGTCATGTTGGAAGGTAGGTACAAGACATATTACTTCTACCATTCCCTTTGTTGAATCACCTTAGGCATAAAGTTTTATTGAGCTTTCCCTTTTTCATGCTTATGGACCTTGAAAGCTTGATCGAAAAATGTGTTGAGTCTGTCACTTTAAATCCTAATGAACCTACTCCCCTATCGCTCCACCAGGGTCTTATCCTAAGACTCTACCACTTTCATTTGGCTTTATGCCCTCTGAAACCCATTTCGGTCGTTTGAATTGAAGAAATTGAGCCCCCCACTACAACCAACTTATCTTCGACTGAATCTAAAGGCCTTGTCAGGAAGAGTCACTTGATCCCTGTCGATTCTCATAAACCCAAACCCACTACTAAAAAACTTAAGGGTATTAAGGGAGCTTCCCAAACCAGTTCGGTGGTTAGCCTGTGTGACCTCAAGTCTACCCCTACTAAGAATTCTAGTAAGCCTGCCCCGAAAAAGAAAGGTAAGGAGGAGAAGGAGCCTTCGAATAAAGGGAAAAATGTTGTGAGCAAGGACTCGTTGGGTTGTATGGTGGTTCCAGAGACTATGGTTACTAGTTGTGATGTTATCATTTGACACTCTGGCAGGTTGGCAAAGAACAGGAAAAAAGTGCAGGGTAGAGATTTGGACACTGAAGAGGAGTTGTCGGACAACAAAGATAGCAGAGTTGAAGAGGTGTCGGAGGGTGAGGAAATTGAGAAAGCTAGAGGTCCCTCCATTCCTGACAAGGGTAAATCTCAGAAGGAATTTTCAACCTCTCACTCGTCGGAACCACTGGATATTGAGCAGAATGATCCTGATTACATAACGGGCGACGAGGAGGAGCTCTGTGTGCTGAAAGAAAGAATGGACAAACTAGACAAAAAATTCTATGGTTTGACCCACTTCACGTTCAAGTTGGTTCACTGTGTCACTAGTACCTTTTTGGCTACCATGAAGGACGAGATGAAGATGAAGAAGACTGAAGACCGCCAGGAGTGCATCAGTGATGATATGGTTCAACTTTTGTCTAAGAACTAGGAGAATGCCAGCTAGTCTATTGTTGGTCTGTGTGTTGTTTGTTTGTGTCTGTATTTTGGTTAGGTGTTTTGTTTTGATGCTTTTTTGATCTTGGACTCTATTGGCCCTCGTGGCTCATTGTGAAGGGTACAACACCTTGAAAATGTTGCTTACTTTATCAAAAACAATCTTCAGATTGAAATTGTAGATTTTTGTGACTGCTCAGTTCATCTATACCATGAGGTTCATGATCTTTACCTTGTTGGATGCACTTGGAAGGTCACTATCAAGCCAACAATAACCATTAAAAAACATAGTCTATGTGATGAGCTTAGTATGGAATTCATGAGATTTCTTAAAGGACAATCACAGATTAGTTATCACATGGGACCACCTAAGGAATGGTTGTTTGCTACTTTAAAGTTCAACTACTCCATCATATTCAGGTGCATTAGGTCATGCCATCATTCAGGTTGTTACATGCACACTATGGGATACCTACATTGCATGTCGTCAAGTCCAATGTGACAATTAAAGTTCAAAGTGTTCTTCATGATAGTGATAATGCACAGTTACTAGTACACAAATGGTTAACAAACTGAAAGTATTTTTGAAATATTATTTAGCAAATGTTTGCAAAATATTTATACATTTTATCATGGCTAAATTCAATTTCAAAAATATTTTTAAAATATTGTTCAAAACTTATTACCAGTGCATAAATGTTTAACTAAGTGAAACTATTTTTTTTTAACAAATTAAAACTATTTTTGTTCTAATTAAATGGAAATGGTTGTTGTTGATGTTATCTTTTCTTATATACAAGTTGGTATAATTTAAAGTTAATAATTATAAAAACTAAAATCAGATACTTGCAAAGTTATCATTAATCAAAACATTAAATTATAAGTTTGGGGAGGAATTCCAGTAAATTTTAGTGTCTAGCATTATATATGGCAATTGAAATAAACAATGATGAAAAATATAATGAAATCATATATATTACTGTTGAAATGAATGTTAATGAAGATGTAAGTATTTTTTAAGATACCTATTTAACAATAGTTAAAAAAATTACAAATTATTTATTATACATAAACTTTATTATTTATTAGAATGTGTTAAAAAAAACTATGTTATATTATTTTTTGTTAACAAATTGAAAGTATGTGTGTTCTAATTTAATGCAAATGGTTGATGTTCATGTTATGTTTTTCTATATATAAGTTCTTATGGTTTCAAGTTAATCTTTATAAAACTTAAAATCAAATACTTACAAAGCTAGAAATATTAAACAACTACTACTTTTATATTAAACATAGATATTATTATTTGAACATGTTAAGGAAAAAATTATACAATTACAAGTGAATTTATTATTAAAAAATAATAATAATAAATTACATCACATTATGAAATTAAATAAAAGATACCCTGAAAATATGCGCCTCAAACAAGATAACTTTCGGCTTATTTTATATATATTAATATTTAATATATGTATACTAGTTTTTAAAAAGATAAAAGAAATTGAGAGGGGAGATGGGCATTGTTGCTACCATATATGTTTTAGCAAAATTAAAAACTCTCATTGTAAAAAAAATTCACGCACTTCCTTAAGGCTCATCAAAACATTGTCTTTACAGGAAAGAGGGGAAATATTCAAAAAATACTACTGATGACTATGGAAAGAAAGGGCTTGGTTGTTTGATTTTTAAACCAGTGGACCCCATGATTATCCATTAAGAAGGTACATGAGGAAAATTGACCACCATTGATTACTTCCCAAGGATAGAAAAGCTCTCTAGAATGAACAGACACCATACGTTGTTCAGTTAGTGAAACAGAAATGTTCCATCAAAACAAACAACCTCGTGAAAATTAATTGAAATTGCCGCAATGAAAAAGGCAACACCTCAAATTTTAAGGATCTTGTGAACAAACGCCAATTATAAAGCCAGGAGTCACCACCATCTATCTGCGGCTGAAACAAAAAGCAGAAGCAAAGGATGGGCGGGTCACCGGCTGGGAGAAGAAGGTTGAAAAATTAGTAGAATGGATGATGTCGTCAGCAAAGGAAGACAAAAGCAATCGAGCTTCAGCCTACTTCTACCTGCAAAAAGGTAATACATATTAGTGAGCATGGGTACAACATCGAGCAGAGCTCTACCTCGCGCCCAGAAATGGGCAACACAAAGAGCTTAAAAGATCTCATGGATGCCCTAAAAAAATCATGACTGTAGCAAGCGCACATTGTTCTTATCATCTTGAAAACCATTTATGGAGCGGGTGCACATGGGAGAAAAGACATCGCCCTTAACGTTGGTATCAAAAATGCAGATCTGATATTGCTATCGAAAACGCAAGTCTGATATTGTAGAGAGGTAAAATGGAGAAGAAATTTTATAGTTTTTTAGGGATTGAAGTGAGCCTGCAAATATGATTTTATTTAAGATTTCATTTAATCTAAACACCAGATGTTACACAATGTCAGACCCATAAATACCAAACGTTAATACATTTTTTTTTGTTGGCGTAATAACCGTCGCAGGCACAAAAACATCAAAATAAAGGTAGCTGCAAAAAATGTACAAGCTCCTTTTGCTATCATTGTAGAACGCCTCTCAGCATAATAATAACCGCCGTCAAAATAAAAGTAGCTGCAAAAAATGTACATGCTCCCTTTGTTGTCATTGTAGAACGCCTTTGGGCATAATTAATTTGTATTTGTTATATATAAGAATATAGCAATGTTTGCGATATATTAATATAAAAATTTACATCTTTTTTATTTAATTTTAGGAATATCTTCATTTCCTTTTAAATCATTACATTCTTATGAAAATTTTGAATAGTCACATGTTATTTTATGAAGAATATGATATAATAAATTATGATTAAATTGTCTATTTCCCTTCAATTAAAAATTAAAAATCATAATGTGTAGTAAATTTTCTTATTTTTCAAGTATTTTAATTTAGTAATAAAATAAAAATTCTTTAGGAGGTCAACGTATACTTTTTTGTTTTTAATTATCAATGTCCACTTGTATAAGATAAACATTATAATTGATTAGTTATGTTTTAGTTTTTCTTTTAAAAGAGGGTAAATAAAAGACCAAAACAAGGATTTTGAATTGTTATGTGATAAAGTGTTCAATAAATTTTACATGCCTAATTTGCTATAATGGGAGGAGTTGTAGGAAATCTTCTTCTTTCTTTCTGAAAATATTGTAGGGCTTTTGTTTCATTTTAGATTCATGGTTGAAAGAGAATGTAGATTCTATATAAAAGCTTTTGATATATTTAGCTCTACAAATTGCTAGAAATGTGAGGCCTTGTCTTTTAGTTTGGTGAATATCAATTGTAGTTTTATTTAGTGTAACACCTTGTTATTTGTGTATAGTAATTAATCACACCATGGAAAATGGCATTTGTCTATGTTTGCCTTATGGCATAGGTTGTATTGGTGTAGTTTTTGGGTTTGTTCAGTCCTTTGGCAAACCATTATAGTTATAAACTCTTATTGTGATATGTGTAGGCAATTTTAGTGGTTCGGATCCAATGGGGTATACCTTATTATCTAAATATTGCTTGTAATGTAACAACTATATTAAATTTTTGCCATTGATTTTTTATAGTTGTGTGTGTTGCATAGATAGGTTCATCCATAACAGGTGATATTTAGACAAGGTTTCCTATAAGAATTATAGAAATGACATCAAAGCATATATGTTGTTGTTGGGGGATTACTTCACACAAATTGCTATCTATTTTTTGTAGCAGTTTTGGGACAATAAAGCTCATCTCATTGATGAGAATGCATCATATATTTTCATATCTTTTTGATGTTAGGATTAAGGTGCCATCTACCTTGTAAATCATATGCCATATTGCATGGTTCCAAAATCCTTGTAAAGTGCCTCTAGACTCTTAAGGAGTATTGAGAAAATATTTTGTTATATTTATTCTCACCATTATTTGTAATACATTCGTAAGGGGTGTTGGGTTCCACTAGCAGCAATAAAGGTGACTTGTGGACATGAATATTTAATTATGTTTTCCCCACATGTTGAAGCCTAGAATGGGATAGTAAAAGACAAGTGAAGTGGAAAAATAAGTGATTTGTTGGGGTTCTCCAAGTGGGTGCTTGGAAAGAGGCAACATGTGTCTCTTGGCATTTTTTCTTTTGTGGCATTTAATCCAATGTATCATTTCCATGTTTAGGCACCCAAGTTGGAGGGAAAGTATTGGAGCCAAAATTGATGTTCTTTCATATTTTGAGGAGGCAATCCAAGGGTTGGGATGTTTGGAACAGAGAGTAATCTTTCGGTGTCATGTTTGGTGTTTAAGATCTCTTTACAAGTCTATATAATCAACTCTTTGGATATAGAAATTATGAGGAACAACTAAATGTAAAGTTACTTTGCAAGGATAAGGATAGGTTGAGGCATAAAGGGGTTGTTCACAGGTACATAGGTGTTACCATGTTGGAGGAAAAGAAAAGAATGAAAGTGAATGTATTGTAATATCACTTATTAAAGATAATGCATACTTGGCCTCTCTTCTTGGTAGATTTTTTTCCTGCTAAGGTTTCTCCATGTAAATCTTGTGTTATGTGGTGCCTTTATATTGTTGATTTCTACATCTTTGTTTCTATCTTATGATGATATTATGCTTTATTTATTTTTATTATAAGTTCACATAAGGTGGTTTTAGTAAGCATGTTATGTTGGTTGATTTTTGTCATCATAAAGAAGATGGATCTAATCATGGTAATTCCATCTTAAGGTCACTTAATATCATATTTGCATATAAGTTTTGATTTTTGATATTGTAGTAGTCTAGGCCTCGTATCTCATCCATTGAATTAATAACTTGATTATTTGGATAGAGATTGAAATTTCCCAACACTTGAAATATTGCCAATGTCCATTATTACAATGGTTTCCTTTCTTTAATTGGAATCTTGAAGGCTACATGTATAGTTGAGGCATGTACATTAAATGTTGAAATTCCTATTAGAGTGAGAATGTAAGAAGTGGTTTTACTATTGCAAGTACTAGATTTTGAATTACTTTTCTTAAGCAAACAATTGGATAGTATTTTCCAATTCCTATAATTCCTTGTCTGATCATATATAGTGGATTTTGATAAATTTCCTATAAAATGATTTGTAATGATAGTAAGTGTTATTTTTTATTTTGATGGCTATGCATATATTATTATTTAAGGGGGGAAAAGTCTTGTTGCAACATCTTTTTTGAGTAAAAATTAAATTGCAATGTCATGCACATACATAGTCCAACATCATCTTTTTCCCACTTGATATTGTTATTAAAATAATGTCAAGCTACCATTTCAACTTCATTTAAATCAACATTGTTACTAAGGCCCATTCAGGATAATAATACCCTTTCATTCATTTCTATAGTATCATATGTATTCATCTCTTTAGATCATAATAGCCCTCTTCTTTAAAGTCAACCTCATTTGAATTTGTGTAGTCAATATACCATGCATTTTATTTTGTGTATATGCATGCTTCTAATTAGTTGGTGCTTAAAGTTTTTAGTTCCCAAATCCCTAAAAATAGGATTTTTAGAGCACTACAGGTGTTAAACTCAAGGTAAAACCTCTAAACTATAATCAAGTAGGGAAATTATGGAGCAATTTACTAAGGTGGGCAAGTCCTTATTTAAATTTAGGCTTTGTTGGACCAAGGGGGGCTTCTCTAAGGTGTTGTGTTAGCTATAACTATGGGAAATAGACATATATGTTGACACAAACCATATTTGATGCATAATATACTCCCATTTATTTGTCACTAAGTAAATGTATGCTAGTTTCATAATACAAGGTGACAAGCCTTCATAAAAGTAGATAAACAAAAATTTAAGGTATTTAAGAATGTGCTATGATAATCCCTAATGTTCTTGTGCATATCGGGACATGAAAGTGAGTAAAATAGAAACAACACAATATGAAAATAAGTTTAATTTAATTGTTTTGAATGTGTTGGTGTGATGGGAGTTTGACCATGAAGTGGGAAGGTGCCTTATGTTTGGTTAGGAATCAAGGTAATAAGTTTTATACACCAAAATATGTAATGATTAAAATCCACTTTGTGATACCTTAATGAAGACATTACGAAAGACCACGCCATTTTTAACTACATTCACAAGCTAGGTTCTATGCATGCAAGTAAAAAAATGTATTAAATTGTAGGATATTAAAACGAACATAACTTAATTTTCCATGGATAGACCCTTATATTTCTTATATTAAACCGAAAAGGTAGATTGTAAAAGCTTTACAAGGATTTTACATTTGTCTAGATGATAAAATAATAAAAAATACTCAAATCACCAAATGTGATCAAGAAGACTTATTACATCTTCAAAAATATACACAATGTACACATGGAGACATTCATAAGATGTTAGATCTACACATTTTACTTATTCTTTTGGGAGCATAATATTGTATTACACCCTTGGAATGGAACCTAGAATTTTACAATACAGAAACTACCTTTAACCTTTTCTTGATAGGAAAATCCTATCAGTTTGGAAACTTCTTCTCTTTGTTCTTTCTTTGCAACCTATTTTTCCATCCCTTTAAAAAATGAAAATATACAAACATATAAATCATTCAATCACCAATAATTTTTTTGGGAGAAGAATCATGGTCATGTATAATTAAAAAGGTTTCCCATACCTTTTCCATTAGAAAACATTTTTTTTATACTAAAATTGAGTCTCATAGAGGTCCCTAGATACCTAAAGATATATAGAGGTTACCTTCCATTGAATTGTATCCTTCCTAGGTCATTAATGACACTCTACAATGTAATAGAAGTACATAACCCTAATTTTAGGTGAAATTTTTTTATTAAGAGAAGAGATGGATATCATAGCCTTAGTGTGTGAGATAAGTTGAATCCCAAAAAAAATTGAAGTAGATGAATAACCTAGAGAAGGCATGAGATTCATTGGGAACTAAGTTCACCAAATTTATTATTGGAAGCTTATAAATCTTCATCCTTTATTGTTAAATTTGTATAAGAATCCATTCCCTTGATATAGGTTATGGTGTCTTAGGTGGGAAGAAATTGTAGGAGTAGTTGTAGGGTCAAATATGGTCATTAATGGAACCCTAGGAGGATCTAAGAAGCAATTGGGATGGATAGGGGGAAATAGAAAAATGAGATGAAGGTTGGGAGGTCAAGAAGGAGGTTCAAGATTTTGGATCAAGACTGAAGGTTAGAATTGGATACGGGGATGCAGGCCCCAAATTTCAATGAAACTCTACAAGAGGTGTGAAATGAGTAATGAAATCAACATGGAGAAGTTGTGAGGTTTTTATATAAAAGTGGATAAGGGAACTAGATATGGAAGGAGAAGGATGTCCAAAAGTCAATCCAACCTCCATACAAAGGGAAACGAGCAAGGAAAGGATTTAGGAATCTTTTCAAGAATCTTATGTGAAAGAGGACATAGATACTAGACAATTGAATGAAAGTTCAAATTTTCATTCAATTTTTTTCAAGAAAATTTGTAAGGGATTTGTAGTGAAAGAGGAACAAGAGGACTTAAAAGAAAACTATATGATATTATCACTATAAAGTAGATGCTTGACTAGATGAGTGAATGATGTGGGGAAAGGTTATAGAAGTGGATTAAATGGAAGAGGTAAAGGGTCCAAATCCATAGTGAAATTACACAAAGTGGAAGAGATAGGAGATTATGTGAAAAGAAGGGATCTTGAGCGGTGAAATAAATATGTAGATCCATATTCAAATACCACAAGTGGGGTGATGCAAAGGGGAAAGGAAAAACTGAAAGCAATGGAAGGCCATGTGGAACATTTATGCAATATTGGATATTGGAATCAGGTATTAGATGGGTATGAAATGTTTGGTAGTCAAATAAAAAATTGTAACATTGTGAAAGTAGTAGTAAATGACCAAAATTTAATACCAAACTTAGGATTTATCAAATCCGTAAAACTTCTAACACATAAGGGATATGGAGGGTGATGAGTAACAATAATTATACAAATTTATCAAATGAGTTATAAATGATAGGTAAGAATACTCAAGAAATTTTGGGTACCGTTAGATTTGGATCCAACATTCGCTCTAGTTTGGGACATGTGTCTCTTGTAAGCACAATGAGTGTTTAGTTATCTCTAGGAATTACACCAAATGGAAAACAAGGTAAAAATAATTACACTTCATCATGACCAGAGGAGACATTATTGCATGAGGATGAGACACAAAAAAATATATGTAGGACAAATCACAAACAAGAAAAATAAAAGGGAAATATATACACAAGACCAAAGAGAGCCTCATACCCTTAATATAATTAGTGCTTTAGATGTTGACTATGGAGGAAAATTGTCATGAGCTCTCCATCAAAACTCATGAGGTAGATAATTCCTTGACCATATTGTTTTACAACTTGATAGATTCCAACCCATAAGGCTTGAGATATTCAATGTTTTCCCTTATCTTCATATCTTGAATTCCACATGAGAATAATGTCTCTAATCTAAAAATCTTTATGAACTGCCTTCTTTTTAAACAAATATTTCATCTCTAGATATCATAGCGTATTTCTCTCATTGACATCCCCTCTTGCTTCTATTTCAGTCAATTCATGCAATCTCAAGGAGATGGCATCACATTAGCATCTTGACCTCTATCTAATAGACTAATTAAAAGGGGTTTCTACCAATAAATTTCTTATATGTTATTCTATCTACCCAAACAATCAATTTTATCTTATCATCCCACCTCTTCTTATTTGAACCTAGTGTCTTCTTGATAATGATTATGATGCACTTATTACTAGATTTAACTTATCTATTTCCTTGTGAATGATAAGGAGATGAATGTTTTAGAGTTATCCAATATTTAGAAAACATATCAATAATATCATAGGATTTGAAACACATTAATTATCAATAACTATCCTCATTGGAATATTTAATATCGTGATAATGTTATTGATTAGGAATTCAATAGCCACTTTTGACGTAACATTTCTAGTGGGTATTTCCTCCACCCACTTGGTGAAGTAGTTGGTGGCTACCATGATCCTTTTACATCCATTGCTTGATGTCTCAAAAATATAGTTAACAAAATCAATACTCTACTATGACATGCAACCTCAATTAACATGGATGTGAGGGGGAGTGCACCAACAAACTTCATCTTGTCTAAATATTATGGCAATCATCCCACCTTTTGATAAGTTTGATCATATACTTGAATAAATTAGGCCACACTATCCTTCTATTATTGCCTTATGAGTAGTATTCTTTGAAATGAAATGTCCCCACATGAGCCTTAATGACATTCTTTGATAGTTTTTATGAACTACTTCTGGTCTAAAAATTTAAGAAGTAAATTTTTAAGGATTCTTCACATCAATTGATCTTGGAGTGGTACATACATTTGGGAAGATATCTTCAATATCATATTTGATGGTCAATGAGTCTTGGGGGATAAATAAAATTTTCCAAATAAATAAAAATATCCTTGTACACAAGAAAATTCCTTAAATGGAAAGGAGGAGATGATAAATAAAATTTCACTTGATGCACCTTTATTGAATCCGAGTTTTTATCACAATTGGGTGATGCCTTGACCTCTAGCTAGCTTTGGAGTCTTAACCTCCATGTCATATTATTAGATATTATTTATCCATCTACACATTTCTCCTAAAGCTTCTTGTTGGATAAATGTATCCTTTATAGAAATATGAAGCACATAGATGGTGATTTTGGCTCCTATGAGATAGGATATGGAATTTTTAACTTTCTTAAAAAGAGCTTAGGATTTATTCGAGCCATGATGGAGTAGTTTATTTTAAAATTTAATATTTATTTCCAAAGAAACCAATTGGTTTCTTATATCTATCAACACTTTATTTTAAAGTATAACAACATCAATGGTATATAAGAAAGTAAAGGAAAACAGTTGGAATAATTTTGAATAGTCAAGACTTGTCAACATAAGTGCCTTCTTGAGCATATCTTTTATTTATATCAAATAATTAGTTTATTCCTTATCCAAAAATATATATTTTCCTTCTTAAGCACTTTAGAGATGGCCTTTTTCTTTTCAACAAAGTTAGGGGCATACTTACTAAAAATTTAATTTTCTAAAGATTACACCATCTTAACTATTTTTGGTTGAGGGATGAGATCAATTGACTTGACAATTTTAGTATCAATTCATACTCCTTCCTTGAATACTATATGTCTAATAAGTTTACCATATGCTTGTAGTGTTGTAAAATTGCACCCCTTTGCAATTGCATACATTTTTGTATCCACTTTAGTGTCCACTCACTAAGTATTTGTGTAGGATCATTTTAGCCCTTGTATCATCCTTTTCCCCTCTTAGGATGCTCAAGACCCCTTCTTGGCAACTACCATTGCACTTTAGATTCATTTCAAACCTTGTGTTTTCCTCGTTCCCACCATTTTTTAACGTGGTTTGTCTAGATACTATTGCGTTGTGCAAACATTTGCACATAGTGCTAGCATCCTGCAACATTTCAACATTCAAATGGTCGTTTCTAAGCTCTTTCCCACTTTTCACCTACCTTGGTTGGTGGAAAAGAGTCGAGACATCTTGTAACAACTCAGAAACCTTATTTTCCCTCCTTTTCTCTCTTTAAAGTCTATTTTCATCCCTATTTCTCTCTAGATCTATCTTGTTCTTTTTCTTTCTTGCTCTCTCATTATCTCTTCTCTTTCTCTTGATCTCTTGCTTGCACATCTCTCTACAACTTGCTACAATAGTCTCAATTTCTCACAAAAGTCTTTACAACTCTCTTGGCTCTCACAACTATCGCTTTCTTTCTCTCTCTTTGGCTTCCTCAAGCCTTGCAGGTGATATTTATCTCTTGTCTTATGTCTTTGAACATCTTGGGATTTATCACATCTCTTATCTATGCATTTTATCTTCTTTTCTATTTATCTTTCTATGTATTTGTCTATTTGGCTATCTATGGAGGTAGAAACACCGAAACAAGGGTTTGACTAAGGCAAGCCCCTAAACAGCGCCAACATTTTTTCTCGGTCTTATGTTTGTAGGTGTTGGAGATATTTCTTTGTTGGAGGATTCATTACTTGGGTTGTTGTGATCACTTTCTTTCTCTTCCTTAGTTTTATCATCTAGATCTCATTTAATCTACATTTTACTTAGTTTATTTTATTTTGGTTATGTTATACTTTGTTATTTCTTTGCATTTCAAGAGTTTTTAGCAATCAAATTGTTAGTAGTCATTTTTTTGTTTTCTATGATAGTTTGAATTTTTTGGTTCGTACTAGACGCTAGTGCACCATTGAGATTCCAACACACTGTGCTATTGTCTGTGACCAAAGACTCATTAGTCTACCTAGAAGACCTCTATGACCCACCCTTTCTATTTTTGGAACTCTTGATATTTTATCCCGTCACTTGAGATTTGTTCCTTGAGGTAGTTGAGGACCATTTTCTCCCTATAAACTCTTCTTGTCCTAGAGACTCGAGAGTAGAAAATTTCCTCTACATTTTGGTGAACCTAACATGAATGCTCCTTCCATTAAAAAAAAGGAAAAATCCAAGATTTGTCCTTGAATTTTTTGAGGAAAAATCCAAGTTGGCTTGTCTATATCTCTATTTTAAAATGCACTTCGTATTTTCCTTCCTTCTATCCCTTTTCCATTTTGTGGAGAAACTTCATGAAGTTCTCTTCCAAGTGTGTGAAAGTGAGTTCTTTTCTCCTTTCTTATTATACTTTGTTGACCCCTCTCCTAAAACTCCTACTTGTAAGTATATTTTGGTGCAAGATGATGAAATCATTGATACTTTCCTTAACAAAGCTTTACCCCCTATTCATTCCAATGCACTCTCTTATAGAGATGATGCATTATTGAATGAATAATCTTGTCCCACATCTAATCCCCCACAAATCAATGTGGAGTGTGTTTCTTCAAATAATTCCTTTATAAATCATGTTGAATTCATAAATATAATCATAGTCTTTGTCACTCCTCAAAATCATAAGAGACCATTCATTTATGTGACTTTGGCTAGACCTTCTCCCAAAAGGATTCATTATATTCATGGTGTTCCATTTAACAACGATTCTCTAGATCTTTATACAAGGTTTATGTAGTTTAAATCTTCTTCTTATAATACAATAGCTCACACTTATAATACTAGAAGGAATAAAGTAAATGTTGATCAACCTACTTCTTTACTACCTTCTCAACCAAGCCTTCATCAAGCACCTAGACCTATAGCTAAGCGATCGAGTGAGTATAATCTTTTCAAGCAACTTCGTGTTACTCCTACCAAGATCTCACTTAGGGATTTGCTTCAAACTACTGCTCTGGTTTACCAAGGCATGCTTTAGAAAGCCTTACAAAATATTCTCTTGCCTTCTTCTGCTAGGATGACAGATGTTAATGCGTTGATAGATCATATTCATGCAAATTTTACAAATATTACATTCTAACCACAAGAACTCCCACCTCCAAAAATACAAAAGCAAGTAGATCCTTTAATGATAATAATTAATATTATAATATTGGCATTAGATGTAATCTTGTTAAAATTGGTTCAATGCTCAACGTATGTAGCATTGATATGTTGCCTAAAATTAAAATTGATTAAGCTTCTCTTGTAACTTCTTCTCTTGTCATTCATGGGTTTGATAATGTTAGGCGACAAGCTCTAGAAACCATAGTACGACCTTTGCAGCTTGGACCCATTATCATACCACCTTGGTATATGTTATGCTAGGAAAATTACCATATAATATTCTTCTTGAAAGACTATAGATTCATATTATGGGTGCAGTCTCGTCTACCTTACATAAATCTATTCAATTCATTCATAATAATCAAGTAGTCACAATCAACGCTGACCCTAATTTTGTACACTTATGTGAGATGGTAGTTGTTGGTAAAACTTCAATTGCACCTACTCTTAAAAATCTTGTCACTTCATTATCTTTCATTTTTTTGACATCTACTCCCATATACTTGTTACAAAGGATACTCTTGAGATAGATGTTCCTAAAGAAGATCCTTATACTGCTTCTCAAGAAAATGCATGTCTCGGTGATGATTGGGGTTCCTTAGACTTTACAACATCCTTCATGGAGAATATAAAGTCAAATCCATCCACTTAGACATTCCAAAAATATCATTCACACCCACTATCGAAGATCATTATTCTTTTGTATCATGATATAATATGAACAATAATTGTAATGCCCTTAATGTTGATCCTTCCCCTTCTGAGGAGTTGCAATCACATTGTGGCTTTGGATTTAATATTATTTTTAAGCATGGGTACAAAGGAAATGGTCTTGGGCACATGGAACAAGGAGTTAACGTCCTTTTAGAACCAACACCTCACTCTTTTGCAAGGGGCTTAGTTCACAAGCCTTCTCGTTTATCTCCATCACCTCCTCCATTATTTACTATCCTTGTGTTTTCTTCTTGTGAGCAGTCAAACTTTTCTTCACAAGAGTAAGGATTGCTTCTTGCTCCTCATTCTTTATCTGAGCAAGATCATATTTTTTTGAGGCTTCTCAAATCCCACTTAATTACTCTTCCTCCTCCTACACATAAGAAGTTTCATAAACATGATAAAGCAAAACATTTTTTTGTGCATACCATCGAGTGCTTGGCCATTCCACCAGTGAATGTAAGGCCTTGAAGGATAAAATAAAATAACTTATTGATTCTAGTGTCATCACTCTTTCATATGTTGATGCACTTGTCTCTTCTTCACATGACAAGTGATATTGAGGTCTACCTCTATCCTATCTATTCTAAGCATTTCCCACAAGGTTATTACAACTCTCTTCTATTGTGTCACTACTTGTTGTGGTATTTGTATCTTTTCTTGCTCATTTCCATGCATGGTCATACACTATTGTGTGCAACCATACTTTCTCTGTGGTAGCCACACAATAGTCTCTAGTATGGTTATCATCCTCTATACGTTGGGGGAAAAGGTAACTTATTCTGGAGGTGTGTGTCCTTCTTGAGGACCCCCTCTCTTCTTTCTTCCCCTTCTCTTCTTAGAATGACGTGTTCCTCTATGTAGCACACATCATTATAAGGGGGAAATCATATAATCTTATTCTTGTCTTTCATAAATATGTCTTAAAAATTTGGATATGTCTCATTGTCTAGCTTACGGGCAACCTAACTAGACTTGTCTCATCTTTTCTATGATTATCTTGCAACACAATTTGCAACAGCCACATGCCTATTCGCTTTCCATATGTTCTCTAGCTTGCTAGCCATACCTATCAGCACCATCTTTATGTGTTTGTCGTATGGTCTCTAGCTTGCTAGCCATACTTATCAACGTCATCTTTATTTGCTTGTCATATGGTCTCTAGTCTTGCTATCCTTGCTTATCAACGATGTGTTTTTATCTAATTAGATTTATCATGTCTATTTTGTGCTTTTTTCCCAACATGTTTGTGTGTAGCGAACATGTTTGTGGAAAATTTACATTAAGCTCTACAGGAGAGAAGACTCGTGTCCTCTTCATATCTTGGCTCAACTTTACAATTGTATATATTGGATTGAAGACTTGCATCTTATTCATCTTGAGTATATACTTCTTTCTCTATCTCTTTCTCTTCGATATTGGTTGCTTCCCTATCTTTTGGATGCATTCTTCTCTCCATTTAAGAATTCTTCTGTGTTATTTCTTGTTATTTTGGGAACGATGCATAGTACTAAGACAACTTCCCATATCAAGGTCTCTTTCACTTTGTTGAATCAAATATTGTTAGTTTTTTTTTATGTGCCTTTGTGTATGTGGTATCCATGTATATGTTTTAACCTCATGATGTAATGGATTTTTATGTTTTAACCTTATTGTCTTGTGTAGATATTTCTTGTCTAATATATTTGTTTTGTAGGTCTTTAGCCTGGGGGTAGGCTTCCTTGGTTTGAAGAGTTATTTGCTTCCTCTATAATATCCTTTTGGCACCTTGATGTTGTTCATTTTAGTATATTTCCTTTAGCATGCATATTCATGTAAGTTCATAAGCCCATTAAAGTGGGGAAAAAATGTAGTGTCATAAAATTGCACCCCTTTGCAATTTCACTTAAATTTTTGTATCCACTTTAGTGTCCACTCCCTAAGTATTTGTGTAGGCTCATTTTAGCCCTTGCATTAGCCTTTTCCCCTCTCGGGATGCTCAGGACCCATTCTTAGCAACTACCTTTGTGTGTCAGCTTCGCATCAAACCTTGTGTTTTCCTTGTTCTCATCTTTTTTAGCGTGATTTGTTTGGACACTAGTGTGTTACATGGATGTTTTCACGTTGGACTAGCATCCCATGACATTTCAATGTTTAAATAGTCAGTTCTAAAATCTTTTCCATTTGTCACCTACCTCGATTGGCAGAAACGACTCGGGACACCTTGTAATGGCTTGAGAACCTTATTTTCCCTCCTTTTCTCTCTTTAAATATTGTCTTTCATTCTTATTACTCTCTCTAGAACTCCCTTGGTATTTTTATTTCTTGCTCTCTCATTCTCTTCTCTTTATCTTTCTCTCTTGCTTGCACAACTCTCTACAATGGTCTCAAGTTCTCACAACGTTCTCTACAACTCTCTTGGCTCTCATAGCTATCTCTTTCTTTCTCTCTCTTTGGCTTCCGCAAGCCTTATAGGTGATTTCTATCTCTTGTCTCATGTCTTTGAGCATCTTGGGATTTATCACATACCTTATCTATGCATTTTATCTTCTTTTCTATTTATCTTTCTATCTATTTGTCTATTTGGTTATCCATGGAGGTAGAAACATCGAAATAGGGGTTTGACTAAGGCAATCCGCTAAATAGCCCCAACATTTTCTCTTAGTCTTATGTGTGCAAGTGTTGTATATATTTTTTTGTTGGAGGCTTCATTACTTGGGTTGTTGTGAGCACTTTATTTCTCTTCCTTAGTTTTATCATCTACATCTCATTTAATCTACATTTTACTTAGTTTACTTTATTTTGGTTTTGTTTTTGATAGAATAAGCAAGGAAGGGCCCTGATCCCATGGAACAAAAGCAGATCAAAATGAACAGTCAAGGTGGGAAACAACACCACCAACCAAACCAAAAAATAGCTTCAGGGTGGTAGGCAGGCCCAATATTAAAACCATCGCTATAGTCTAGCCAAAAACTATCAAAAACAACAAGTTACTACCAACTAAATTAGAGCTACAAAGGCCATTAATTAAGTCCATAGTATACCAGGTGGTATTCCACCAAATCTTATAGAGAATTAATGAACAGTCCCAAAAATTGGAATAATTCAAAAAACCCATCAAAAAGCAGGAAGATAGCAAACCAAGCCATTAGTTGGATTTCCTAAAAAGTTCCCCATACTCAACTAAGAGAGCCACATATTCACGCCAATCAAGTCCCTTTGTTTTATCCAACAGTTTGAGGGAGTCAGATTTCCCTTGCTTTTTCAATTTTCTGCTATCTTTGCTTCTCCCAAGGCTGCACCCATCATCGCGCATCTCATTAACCTATTAGTGACTCTCATAAGAGAAACGAGAGGCTTTTCCATATCCTTGAATTGGACCTGCAAAAAAGTTAATCTACTTTTTAAAAAATCAATACTTAATTCTTCATTTTTATTCTCCAAACTAGAAAGCCTAACATCCTATTCATTCCCAGTTTCATTCTTTTCCTTAGACGGCTCCACCTGCTTCTCCTCTTCCTCATCTTTTTCCTCCTCCTCCAAATCTTCTTCCCCCATATCGTAGGCAGTTTCCTCAAAATCATAATCTTCATAATCATCATCTTCTTGAGCCTCAAACTCTTCATAACCTAGGATATCTTCCACATCCACAGACACTTTTTCTTTCCCCTTTTTCTCTTTTGAGGCCACCTTCACCAGTCAGGCAAACCTTCTTCCACTACTACCGCTGCTCCCTTGACCCTGTAGATTCTCCTTGACCTTCTCCTTTTGGTTCACATCCTCAGAAATATGAATAATTTCACTAGGATTGACCTCCCTTCTAGGTTTCTTGGCTTTTGGGGGCTCAACCAGCAGGGGAGAGTGTTTTCTCTTTTCAAGGGTAGCTCTGGAAAGCAACAAGTTGACATTCTTCGAATCCTCACTTTTCTAGGACCGAGGAGTAGAAGGGTTTGACACATTAGCCACTGGAGAGTTGCTCTTAGCAAGGATAAGCAAACATCTCGCAACAACAACAAGATGGTTGTGGGGAAGTTGTTCAACAACCAGGGGTTCAACAACATCCAAGTTAACCACCCTCTGCGGTTCTACATTGTCCTCATCAGACTGGTCAAGGTTCTCAACTCTTGCATTAAGAGGATTGCCATGGGGATTTTGGGAAAGGGCATATTTGTACAGAGTAAGCATTAGGCCCTGATGAAGTGGCGGGTTAGCACCTTTCTCAATATTCAGCTGCATAGAGGAAAGAAGGTATTATGGCAGGTTTATACACTCCCCATGTCTAATGTGGTTTAAAATAAGAAAGTGATAAGCATGGACCAACATATAGCGACCTTCAAGAGTAAAATGGCGCATAATAAATAGACTCACAAGGGAAAAAGGAGGAGGAAGTTTGAGTCTTGCATACCCATTCTGGAACCACTTGAGATTTTCTCCTTCATGTAGGAAATTATCCACAAATCTTTGGTAATTGGCTCCACTTTTTTTTAGCAACCTTCAGACTAGAATTCTGCAACCTTGTGGCCTTAGCTTGAAACGAGAAGTAACCTCAAATTTCACAGCTCCAACAGAAGCCCAGCCTCTCCTCCAAGAATTAGTGAATTTCGTCGTTAAACTTTCATTATAGCCTTTGAGAGATTGAAAGAAGGATGTCATTCCCGCATTTTCAAACATACTTTAGAGGTTGCCATTCTATTTCAGCGCTTGGCAGTTAGGCGATTCAGTTCTTTTTCTCAGGCCTCCCATCTTGTTTGTCTGCAAATTCTTAAGCATAGACTGGCTAGACTTCATATACTCTATTATTTATTCACATTTCAAGAGTTCTTAGCAATCATATTGTTAGTGGAAATTTTATTGTTTTCTATGATAGTCTTAGTTTTTTGGTTGTATGAGACACCAACATTCCATTGAGATTCCAACACGTTGCATTGTCATCCTTGAGCCGCGCTATCATCCATGGACAAAAACTCACCAGTTTGTCTAGAAGGCCTCTGTGACCTACTCTTTATGTTTCTTAAACTCTCACTATTTTATCCCATCACTTGAGTTTTGTTCCTTGAGGTAGTTGAGGACCATTTTCTCCTTGTAGACTCTTCTTTTCCTAAAGACTCGAGAGTAGAAAATTTCCTCCTCTATAATGCCAATAACTCATTTCTTAGGATTTAAGCAGATCTCATATTCCAAACATCTCTAGAATAATAAATTCGAGTGTTTATAATGGTAAATTTTATCCTTTGAATAGGTAGCAATTCATCCTAGTACACCACCACTATCTAATATATCAACCCAATAAAATCAACATTCATTTCCCTTTGGAAGATGGCCCTTGTGTTCTTGAGTTTTAAGGGAATTTTGGCATAAAAAATGCTCCATGGAGTTGTGAATATTGTCTTTGGTTTCTCAAAATATGTGTACATAGCCCGGTTCGTATCCTAAAAAACCATTCATCATTAACACCAGTTTTGACCCCATCACTTTCTATAGTGAATGATCCATACTAGTATAGTGTCAAAAATTACACCCTGTGCCAATTTCACACTTACACATTGCACCTAATGCATTTATGAAAAAATCCATGATCAAGATTTTATGATTTTGATCTCATGAATGGAAATGATGAAGTATTAGTAGCCTATAGTTTAAATTTTAGAAGAATTTGGTTAGATGGGAGCATGGTGTGTAGACGTCTATGATACATGCAAACGTATCAATAAAATTCAAGATTCAAACAAGAATATATTATACAATTTATTTATGACATGTGTCCCAGTGCCCAAATGTGACTATAATGACTATTCTCGCCCAGTTTAAGAACAAAATTGACTTTTCTTCCTCATTCTTCAGAGATTGATAATAACTTTTTTTACCCTACTCCATGTATCTCTCTCTTAACTAAACTCTAGAAAAATACTTCTAGGTCTTGGATATTTACCATACCAAAGAATCCTCTTTCTTATGATCTTTTCAAATCTATCGTCTTCAAAGAGGGGCCACAATTGTTGCTAAAAAACAAGTTTGGTGAGTAGAGGACTTTAATTTGAAAATTTTTGGGCTTTGTTCATATAGATGATAGTAAGGATGTATAGAGGTCCTCACGACGTGCTAGCATTCAAGGCCAAGACTTTATCTGACTGGTATCATATTTTGCATATTTAGTGCTTTCCATTTTTGCAAACTAAACATTTTTATCACCTCGTATTTATGAGTTATTTGACATTTTTAGTTACATATATTATTAAGTGTAGCTTAGAATTCAAATTTAAATACTCCTATTTCTAGTTCACTTGAGCCGCACCATTGAGGTATTTGAGGTCTATTTTCTCCTTAAGACCCCATCGTCTCGAGGGTAGCAAATTCCCTCTACATTTTGGTGAACTCTACATGAAAGCCTCAAGTCGGATCATTTTATTCAACATTTCAATGCATTTGATAATCTCTTTTCAAAGCAATATTTTGATATGCTAGAGGATGCCCTAGATGATTTCCTTGAGGCATATCCTATTCAGAAACTTGTTATACAAGCTCTGCCCTTAGAATCTCCTTCCTTGCAGAACCAGAAGTTTGTAAATGTAATTGTAGTCTTTGTTTCCCCTAAAAGGCTCGAGACAAATAATTTATGTGACTTTGGCTAGTCCTTCTTCAAAGAAACTGCATTCCATTCATGGTGTTCTGTTTAATAATGATTCTCCATATCTCTATACAAGGCACACACAATTTAAAGCTTCTTATTATAATGCAATAGCTCATACTTATAGCAATAGGAGGAATAAACAAAATGTTGATCAACCTACTTCCTTACCAACTTCTCAACCAAATATTCCTCAAGCACCTAAACCTTTATTCAAGTGACAAATTGAGTATGATATTATAGAGCAACTTCATGTTACTCCCTCTAAGATCTCACTTTGGGATTTGCTTCAAATTGCCCCTTTTTTTATCAAGGTATGCTTCGGGAAGCTCTTCAAAAGATTAGTTTACCTTCTTCTGCTAGGTCGATGGATGTGAATGTTTTGATAGATCATATTCGATTAAATTTTTCAAATATTATGTTCTATCCACATGAACTCTCACCTCTAGAAGTGTAAACAAGTAAATATGTTGATGACAATTATTTATGTTAATAACATTGAAATTAGGAAAACTCTCATTGATACTAGTTCAGAACTCAATGTTTGTAGTCTTGATATATTACCTAAGGTCAAATTTGATTCAAGTTTTCTCACTACATCTTCAAGTTATTTATTCATGGTTTTGATAATACTGGTCAAAAAGCTTTGGGAACTATTATTCTGCCCTTAAAGATAGGACTAGTCATCATTCCTACCTTAGTGTATGTTATACCAGGACCTTTACCATATAATATTCTCTTGGGTAGAACTTGGATTCATGATTTAGGAGTGGTCACTTCTACACTTCATGGTTCTATTAATTTTTTTGTTAACAATCAAGTAGTTATGATCAAGGCTGACCCTGATGCTATGCACCTATGTCAAATGGTAGTAATTGATCATGCTTCAGTTACACCTACCTTTCATAATTTTATTCCATCATTGTTCTCTAATGTGTTGACATCTACTCTTGTGGTATATCTTGCAAAAGATTCCCTTGAGAATAATGACCCTGAAGAAGAAAGTCCTAAGTGTACTCTTTCTACTTCTCCTAAACCTAATGCATGTTTGAGTGAAGATTGGGGATCTTTGGACTTCATTGAAACTTACATTGGGGAATACAATGTAGATCCAATCCACTTAAATATTCCAAAAATATCATTTTCCTCTACTGAAAGGATGATTATGCCTTCGTAAAATAGGGTAATACTTAAATTATTTATTATACCCTTTATACTAATCCTCCTACTTCTTTGGAGTTGCAATCGTGTTACGAGATAGAATTTGATATTCTTTCTAAATTCGATTATGGAGGTAAAGATTGTGGACATAATGAACAAGGTATTAAGGTCCCTTTAGAAACTTATTCATATGGCTCTAAGATTGTACTCAGATATTGCTCCAAAATTTA
>VDFB02323660.1:0-29416 GCA_007258455.2 Sequoia sempervirens
CAGGGCTGCCCCCTTGCTCCTTTCCTCTATGTTCTAACCTCTGATGCATTCAGTTATCTCTTCCAACATGCTCTCTCTAGTAGACTTATTCAAGGCATCTCTCTTTCGAGCAATGCTACAGCACTTAATTCCCATTTTGCAGATGACAGCATGCTTTTCATTCAAAATTATGCTAAAGAAGTAACTCACACTCTAGACATATTGGAGTTGTTTTGTACTATCTTAGGATCAAAACTGGCTATGCATAAAACTGAATTCATTATGATTCGCACCAACCCGCATCCTCCTTGGATTCCTAGTGAATGTTGAGAGGTGAAGCATGGTTGTATCACGAGATACCTTGGTATCCCTTTTGGCATTGGAGTTTCTCTTAGAGAGATGTGGAATTGGTTCTTGCCTAAAATAAAATAAAAAAAACTCCTGAATTGGACCAACAATTTTTTATCTAAGGCTGGTAGAATTCAAGTTGCTAACAAAATCCTCTTGGCCAGCCATATTTATATCTCATCATGTTGGCTCCCCCCCAAAACTTGTTATAACCAGCTAACTCAAATAATCAGGAATTTCGTTTGGGCTAAGTGAGGAAATAAAAAAGGATTACCTGCTAAATCATGGACCCATTGTATTCAACCCAAAGATAAAGGTGGTTGGGGAATTTTAGATCTGTACACTCAAGGCATCTGTCTTACAACTAAATGGATTGTGAGGGCTCTAGATCAGGATGCTACATGGGAACACCTAGTGTGTCATCATATTCAAACAGCTACAGCTGGAGGTCCTTGGAAAATGGTTAACTGGAAGGATAAGTTGCTCCTTGCTCCCTATTTTAAGACTCATGGTTCTGCTCCTTTCAACTCCATTTGGAGAGCTTGACAAACTACCTCAAAATTGTTGGGCTGGTACAATCGTAGCTTGAGTCATGGGCTGAGTTTTGCTTCATTCTCTATCTAGTGGAACCATCTAATCCAACAAAATAATAGTCCTTTGGCTAATGTCGGAGCTCTTAAAGGAAAACAATTATTTAGAAAAGGCATTCAAGTTTTTCAGGATTTATGGGATTCATTAAGATTTGGCTAGAAAACTTGGCATCAAGTTAAATCCCAATGTAATCTGACCTCAGCTTATAGAGCCCCAATCCAAGAAATCCAACAGCTGGTTCCTCTTGAATTGTTTGCTTTGCTATCCACCCCATGTCACAATAGCTTCCTCAAGGATTGGAAATGGCCCAACGACCATAACTTTTGATCTTTGCCTCTCAAAACAGTGTATAAGCAATTCATTACTTCCATTTCCCTATCTCCATGGCTTAATCTCAAATGGCATTGTAAGTTCAGCAGAGCAAGATGGAACAAATTAAGTTTTTTGATCTAGAACTCCAAGGTGGACGCTCAAGCTCAGTTGATTGCTTAGAAGGTCCTTCATGTCAAAGTCCCTATTGGTGACCGCCTCTCATTCATTTCCCCAACTCCATCTTGCCCCTTCTGTGCGAAAAAAGAGACCATTAAGCATGCTTTTTGGTTTTGCCACCATGTGCAACAACTTTGGAATTCATTGTTTTCCAACTTCCTAGTGCTCTTCCCGCACGCTTGGTCTTGGAGAATGGCTCTTCTTGGTCTTTCCAAGTCCCATAATACTATCACTCAGACCTTCAGACACATTATCCTTAAGCATATATGGAGATTCTGTTGCATGGCCGCTTTCTCACACACTTTTCACTTAGTTCAAACTGAATTTATGCTGCTTTGTACAAACTTCTCACCTTATATCACTCTTCTTCAGTCCTCTTTCCAAGATAATCCTGAGCTGAGGAAGACATTAATCAATCTACAAACTCAACTCAGTTCTGTTGTGCCAAATTACAAAGTGCAATGTTAAAAATCAGACAGGAGTGGTGTGTTTTGAAGGGGCTGCTATGGAGGCTTTGGAGGCTTACTGGAACCACCAGTTGTTGCTCAAGGCTCAAGGTCAACTCATACAAAGACGTTGGCGAAGGCTCAAATGGATAGATGAGCTTAAAAGAGGAGGAAAATTTGAGACTTGCTTGAATTCATGGCAGAAAGGACAGGCAGATTTGGGAACATATTCTTGGGACTTTATTCAAGTGTCAGCACTGGAGGTGTTTGAGACAGCAGTGCATACACTTTCAGTGGGGAGGAGATAGAGACGGCAGTTTACATTCTTATAACTTTGAGCTGTGGTTGCTAATAGAGCTGTATATAATGTTTATTTGTGTCCTTTGACTTGTGGAGGTGAAGGTCAGCAATTTGTTGCTGTTCTTGTGCGGTCATTCTTGACTATTTTGCTTTATAGTTGCTGCTGTTCATGTTCAGACTCTTTTAACATTATTGTTGCTGCTGTCCATACTCAGAATATTGTAAATTGCAGCTGTTGCTGCTCTTCATGTTCAGACCTTTGCATTGTTGCTGCTGCCCATGCACATAATATTTTACTTTGTAGCTGCTCAGAATATGTTTCCTGTTGATGTATTATTCTTTTCTTTTTCCAATTAAAAAAAAAAGATAATTGCATTAAATTTATAAATATGACTTTATTTTCTAAAATTATGAATTTTATTATAATATTTAGATTTATAACTTATGCAATAATTCTGAAAATATAACTTATCCTGATTTTCTGCTATAATTTTCCTTCAAGTTGCAGCTATTCTCCTTGAATGACTGTCCCTAATATCTACCCCCAAGTTAGGGGTTTTCGTCCTTAACTTGCTAAGAGAATTTAAGGGGTTTCATCCTTAAAACTCTCAATTTACCTTGGAGGGTTTTTGTCCTCTTTGGCTGTGATTTACTGGTAAACAGTCATAATATTTATTCCAAAATTCATGCCTTCCTATCATTGAATGTCCTCCCCTTTATATCCTATTTTTGAAGCAGTCACAACCTTTCTTATGCTGCCCTATGGAGGAGTCACAACTTTTCCTCATGCAACCACTGCCCTTTTATTTAATTAAATTTTATTTAACTATGCTTATTCTAAATCGCTAGCATGAAATCAGTGCTACTTTCCCTTAAAAGTTAAGTATTATCTCCTTCTATTTCTTTTGATCACCTTAGTCATTATCTCATGTCATTTCTTAATCTTTCCTTGATCGCTCCTTTGATTAACATAGGCAGCTGGTGGTGATAATTAAACTCAATGTTGTGAGGACGGTGATCTGTTTTTCTGTAGTTATCCCCGATCCTTATGACTGGTGCCTTTGTTCATTAGTGTAACTGGCAATTACTTTTCCTTAAGTGTTGGCAACCTGTCCATAATTCTTTGACCTGCGATTTATTTGTGGGTGGGGCCTTTACAGTGTCACTGGTGGTGTTTATTTATGACTGAGATTTACCTTCACTTCTGGTGGGGATATTACAGGTTGACAACAAATACAACACCCTACTGATGGAGCGGAGAGCCAAGGTTAGGTTAGGTTTTTGCAGGGCAAGGTAAGAAGTGGTGACAGGGTCTCAAGTGCAATTGTAGGTCTTCTGGTAACCCAGATGAAGAGGAACCTGAGGAGGATGTGAATCAAGGAGGGGATAATCCTCCCTCTAGTATTGTTTTATGTTCTAGCAGGAAAGTTTGCTACAAATCAGCTTGACGGCAGGATGCAGATGAGGCAACAGGAAAACAGGTTGATGTGAAGCAGTTAATATTAGTGAAAGGCTTGTAAACAGGTTTTATAATACCTTCCAATCTGACCATGTATGGTAAGGAACCTGAAGTGGGCTCCATTTAGGGTTTTATAATACCTTCCAATGTGACCATTTAGGGCTCCATGTCTCATGCAAAAATGCTACTAATATCTTTCATGTTTGTAGCAATTACTATCTTTTGCTCCTTCTCAATGATAAGGATTCTTCTCTGTGCCTTTTCTATAAAAGGCAACTGAGGTTTTCCGTGATTGTTCTATAAATGGTGAAAGTTTCCAGATAACCCTGTTAGGGTTTCTAACCTCTTTTAAGGTGATATACCCTTTACTCTGGACAACACCCCTTCAGAGGCCAACCTCTCAGATGATAACATTTATAAAATCTCTTTAAAGCAAGAGGATTTGTTGCTGGTGGGTAAGTTTGTGGGTAAAGCAATAAATGAAGAAAAACTCAGTCCGGATGGGTCAAGCATTGCCTAATATTTCTATGCCTGAAATCTCTTTTCTTGCAAAAGGTTTCTTTCTGTTGGCTTTCAATTTTATTGAGGAGGTGGAATTTGTATGGAACAAAAGCCTGTGATTCAGCAGTCATTCAGGTTTGCTGTTATGCCCCTGGAAACCCTTTTTGGATGCTGAATGTGTTTCCTTCTCGAAAATCCCCTTTTGGCTTTGTTTCTACAACCTTCCATTAGTCTATATAACAGCAGATATAATACAGCTACTTTCAGGAAAAAATGTTGAGTTTGTAATTTTGGATGGGGCTGAATTATCTTCCTCCAGTAAGTTTGCGCAAGTCTGTGTTATGTAGATTTAACAAAGTCAATCATTTGTATGCTCAACATTGCCCGATTTTGGGTCTTGGCTTCAATATGTAGATTTTGAGTGTATGCCATTCAGGTGTTTTAGATGTGACAAAGTGGGTCATAGAAGAAATGAATGTGGTTCATCTGAAAGAGCTCCCCCTCAACACATTGTGGTTTCAAAAAACTGGATACTCATGAACAGAACCCTGGCTGTAGATTTTGTATAGAGGAATCACGAACGTTTTTTAGTTGGCAGGCAAACGCTAGTGAATTGTCCAAATATGGTGAAGGATGTAGATAAACAGAAAGCATCTGGTGTTCATCCTCAGGACATATTTTCTTTTAATAGCAATTTTCCTGTGGTGCCTGTGTGTTACACAAAATTGGTTTCCATTGCGAAAGATTTGCTAGGGCAAATTCCCAGCAAACAGGAAATTGGTGATATGGAAGAGAACGAATGCTTGCTGCATGACATGTCTTCTAAACAGGATATTATTGAAGGCATAAGGGGTATTCACTCCTCTAATAATGGGTTAACCATTATTGGCAGCAGGAATAAAAAGGGGCAGGAAAACAGATGCAGAGATGTTGCCGATCAAAGCTTGAGGCATGCTGTATGAAGGGGCTCTAAAGACATTGGATAGCCTCTTTGCTTGTAGGAGAAGAGGGTTAACTATGGAAGCTTGAATTTACTTATGTTTTATTTATAAGGTTGGTTTTGTACTTTGTTTCTAGTGGTAGTTTTCCAGCTCTTGTGGTTTCTATGTTTCTTTAGGATCTTTCTTCATTTTCAAGTATCTATGTATTTCTATTTTTCTAGTATGAGAGAGGACCCCAATAGAACCCCCAAATAACTTCATCAAAAAGAACAATTATTCCAGGTTTTTATTGTGTCTCTAGGAACTCTGTTAGAACTCTTGACTGGTACAAATATGAGAATACTCTGCCCTAAGTGAGATTTAATAGCATTATAGCAACAACTTCAACCTTTCGTCTCCAGATCCATGCTCAACCATTGGCAACCTCAAGTTTCTTGAAAATATTTTACTCCACTAAAATAAAATGGTAACAAATGAAAAAGAAGATATAAAATATCTTGAATAGTTTGTAGTGATTACTGTCTGAGTGTAGGTTAATCCTCTATGTCCTTCGTTTAACTTTTTCTCAATTAGATAGTTATATTTATCTAAAAACGAATCCCAAGATGTTTTTTATCTAATCTTACAAATTGATTGAGGTTTGGTAAGCTTTGCCTCTGCCATACTCCCTAAGATTGAATACTAATTCAAGTATGACTAACTTTTCATTTGTATCCCAAGAAATATATGTAGTTCTCCTAAGTTGCCGATTCTGGTACTGGTTCAGGTTCGGGTTCACGGGTTCAGCTAAAAAATTTTTGGGGGTTTGGGTTCGTTAGTACAAAAAAACATGTAAAAATAAAAAATATATATGTATATGCGGCCTAGAAGCATGAATTAGGATTAGAATATCACATAACATCATATAAACAACAAAACCACCATAAACTTGAATGTCATTTAAAACATGCATGATAAATATTCATCGTTTGAACTTCAAGTTCAATATTACAACACTTTTAATCATCAAATGGATTATCTAAATCATCAATATCTATTTCACATTTGTCTTAAATTCTCTTCGAATAGATAAACAACATCAGCTGTTATAAAATTTCCAAAGAAGTTGCTGTAACCATAACATCTAAGCAGCTAACATTTGTGACAATGGGAAAGGATTTATACCAGCACATGAATGACACTGATCAATAGCCTACTTGCAGGAGGTCTCAAATAAATGTATCAACTTGTGATGTCAGAAAATATAGGCTGCTAGTATTGCATTGCTTTGTCCCTTTAAGCCATACAATACATCTTGGTAAGCATTAGCTAGAGATCTGCATTCAACATTGTGGCCTAACGCTTTGTTTGTTGGGTGTTGTAGGCAATCAGTCTAACACTGTTATTCATTTATGTTTGTTAATTTTAGGTCAATAGAGTAGCCATGAATTGCAAGTTGTAACTGATCAGTATACTAACTATGTTACCGGATTGTACCCACAGGCCTCGAACCTCGGTTCGGTACGCACTGTTCAGTTCGTTGTTTCAGCTGGGACGACAGGGTGCTGCGCACTCGGTTCGCCAGGGTTCGTGGGTGCCAACCCTGGCGTCCCACAGTGCTGGGCACGCACTCCTGTGCGTACTCCAGCACTAACCCACACGCATCCAGCACGTAACCCATGGGCCAAGTCAAAAAAAAATGGGCCCAAACATGATTAAAAAACATTTTTTTTAAAAAAAAAATTTCCCCCTAACCCTAAAATGGCTAGTGGCTTTGCACAGAAGTAGTCTTTTGTGATGTATAACACAGAGGGTGAATGAATACAGGAATTCTAATTTGCTAAGAGCTGCACAGAAGCTCTGTTTTTAGCATAAACAGAAGAGGAGGAGCATTCAAGCTGAAGCAGCCCTGGTTTGAAGATTTCTGTGGATGTTGTTCTAATCCGGTCAAGTGCAAAAGTTCTGCATACAAATCCAAACCAGAAGCTCACCTAAAAATTCTGAATAACAAGAGAATCTCTAGGCTCATTAGAGGTGAATCTAGTGGCATATTGACAGGGATAGATGAAACAGCATATATCTGATTAGTTAAAAAAATCAGAAATAAAGAGTGAGACAGATCATGTTAATGCCTATAAGTAACCTTGAATTTTGACAGAATAAGTAGTGCAATAGAGAAGAACTAGGTTAAATGACCCTTAAATACCAATTCCAAAAATGATAATTTGACAAAATTTTCAGGAAGTTCAAATAAATATAGAAATTTGGAGAACCATGAAAAACAAAGAATGCTGAGACCTGGAAAACTTGTTGGCAAGATCTGTTAGAATTGGCATTTAATATTTATCTTTGGCATTTGGCATTGATCAATGATCAAGTATCATACTATGAAATGATTTAGTTTTACAATTCTCTATATTTCTCTTATTTTTTTGTATATATAATATATATATATAGATTTATAATATATTAAATTATTAATATATATATATATATATATATATATACACACACTCGCATCTCATAATGCATTCCAAACCCCTTAAAAATTTTGCTCAGATTCTCCATGCATCGGTTCGCATCTAACCCGGCCCCTCAACCCGTAACCGTAACTTAGGTATACAATGGTACTTCTTTTAGGGTTCCATTGGGCGCTGGTCAAAGTCAAAAGGAGAAAACAATTTAAAAAATACAAAAAAAAGTAGTTTTAACTCCACATAGGCCACGGGTTCTGCTTGGGTTCGACCTGGGTTCGCCCGGGTTCGACCCAAATGAACCAGGCCCCCAAAAAGGGAACCCTGGGAACACACAACAGTACCGGCCTAGAACCCGAACCTGCCCTTTTGTTGCATGAACCCGGTAACAGAATGTTTCTCAATAAAGAATCATCTGTATGATTCCCATCAAAGATAATCAATAGTCTATCTGGTCATTTGGTCATTTGGTCAATTTATTGAATCAGACCTCAAATATCTTACTACGTATCACCATATTAGGTGAGCCTCAACTAAAACATCACCCTAATTCAGAATCATTTGGTTACAATGAGTCTAGAGTGAACGCCATTATGACCTTTCTCATCAAGAGTATGCATCAAATGATATATCAACACAAATTGAATATACTGGCATAATGATGGACATTTAAAAAATACTTTCCTTTTCTGTTCTCATGCAGTCTACAAGGTATTTAAGCAACATAAGCATGACTATACAGTAAATAATGAATGTCATACCAAGATGTTCATTTATGATTATGTGTCTTCCTTGTATGCTCTTTCCACAAACTGGACATAAAACCCAGTCTTTATCATCAATGTTCCACACAGAACTCATATAATCATCTTCAACGTCTCCATTTAAATTTCCATGTGAAAATGAAGCCATGTTATTATTCACAAAATCATCTTTTACACATGCAGTAGTTTCTGTATTCGAGTCTGTATCTGTCTGACCAGAAGCTACCTGAAAATTATAAAAAAATAGTCAGATATTTTGACCATGGTTGTTGGTAAGTTCCCACCACAAGCTTGAGCGCTGGTAAATATTACAAAAGCCTGGCCCCCTATATTAACCATGTGTGCAAGTGATCATATGGATGTTGTAATCGCAAACTCTGGTTAGTTTATAACATAAACTAATCTCTAGATTAAAAATAGACACAAAAATGGCCAATCTCAAAGACAGCATCATGACTGCTAAACAAATAAACAGCGCATACAATTATGCAATGAAACTCATACATGGACCAGAAAAAACATGGGAACGAAGAATATTAATAATAAAGGTAACTTACATAAAATACCAGATTTTGGGTAATTTTGCCTATCATCATTATACAGGGGGAAAGTTAAAAGAGAATGTTATTTCAGTCAGAACCTAGTATATGAAATATTAAATCAACACTACCAAACCTGAAAAACTTATATTAGTGTTATTTTTCAACAGAAGTGCATGCAAAGGTTACTGATCTCAAAAAAATCACGACTGCAAAGCTAAGAACAAACTATGAAGTGAAACCGGTAGAAGAACCCTCTCAAATACTGCTTGGGAACAAAGAATCTGGAAGGTGTGTATCTTGAGTGAAGGAGAAGACAAACAGCATTTTCTTCTAACAAGCACACTACATAACAATGTTAGGCACAACATATAGGTATTCACAAAAATAACTTTATTCATGAAATCTTAGATTCAGACAATCAAACAGAGCTTTGGGAATTTCTAAAACTAAACAGTCATAGAGGCAATCTTCCAAACAAGAGAAACACTGATGGGTCTATGACTATATACAACACTCTGGTCTATATGTACATATATATTGTTAGGGCTAAGGAACTAGGTGTTGTACGCCTTGCAAGTCCTGGATCTAGTTGAATTAATTTATATTTGTAATATTGTAAAATAATGTGCCCACATAGAAAAGGGTGTCTCACTTGGATGGAATCTTGAGATTCCATTGGTGGTACTCTCTACCAAATGTCATTTGGCTTATGACAATTGTAATAAATCATTGAATACGGAGTTACTAGGAGGACTATAACTAACATCTTTGACCAGCTGTTAACAACAGTTTGGAAGAGGTGTGTAAGTGAAAGTATTGCACCCACATGGGGTGCTTGGGAGTTACATAAAGTATTGCACCCACATGGGGTGCTTGGGAGTTACATTGGACCCCCTTGATCATAGGGGTCAACCAAGGAGTTGCTTTCTATGTTGGGAGGAGTTACTTTTGGAGTGGAGCACATAGGTCAAATGTGGGGCAATTGGACTAGACTTTGGCTTATGGTTTCGAGCCTATGATTATGGAAAACCATTCTTGGTATCCTGTGTCTTCTGGCCTATATATTGAGGGCTTGGGATGGAGATTGGATGTTCAGTTTTATGCAAGGTTACACTGCTAGAATTCCTCCAAATTCAATGTGTAGACCTCGTTGAAGCACTACAACTCTGCTATTACATTATAACTATTCATTGTTAAATAATACATCTAGTGTGCGCTTTGGAGGCTGGATTTTTCCTTTTGCAAGGTTTTCCTAGGGTATATTTTGTGTATAGTATGAATTGTGATCCTATTCTTCTTCTCTTCTTCCTTTCTTGTTTTTTATTTAGTGTCATTCTTTGCCGAATTTTTATTAGATCCAATATACTTGCATCGCTTTCCTAATTGGATTGGCTAAGAAATGTCATACTTTTTCCTTTCAAAAATATGATAACAGTGACAAATATTATCTATGCTCCTTAAGACACATCCCCATGAATTTTTTTGTCATTCCCATACTAGGGATGCAATGACACCTTGAAAATATCCCCAACCATCCCTAAATTCTAAAAAATAAACCCTAGCCGTCCCAAGGACAATCAGCCATCACCATGACAAATGAACCACTTTTTTTTTAAGTCCAAAATCAAAAAACAATTGTTTTAATATTCTTTTTTTTAAGTCCTCACACCAGACTTAGCCCTAAATGGGGGCAGTTGGTGGTCCCCACAACAAATCAGCCATTTTTTTTAAGTCCAAAATCAACAAATAATTATTTTAATATTTTTTTGTGGACCCTCACACCACACTTAGCCCTAAATGAGCAAAAAGAAGCCTCTCTATTTCATTCTAATTCATTTCTACATGCAAAAAAAAATTGCAACCAAGTTGTAGGAAAAAAAATCACTTTGAGCAGGGTTGAAGGTGCAACTGGGGAAATCAGCATTGGTGAGCAATGAACAGTAAGATAGCAAATGAAGTAGAAGAGATAAGTGATTCTTTCATTTGTTTTTTTCTAATTTTTTTCAAAGTTTAAAAAAAACATATGATTTTTTTTTTTCTACTTTCAATTTGCACTTGCATTATTGTTTCACAAAACACAAGAAGCAACAGTGAGAGTAGTGAACATGAAATGGAAGAAAGAAATGTGAGAGTTTCAATTTCAACTGAAGGTTCATCGAGATGTTGGAGTGTTGTAAGTGAAGGAGAACAATTACAAAACCCATTTATATAAAGGGCCCTTTCAATTCCAAAATACCTCTTCTGCAATTTGTGAAAGCCCTAGACAAAGACAAAAATAAAAATTTGGAGGTAGTAGAGTGTGGTTGTGTCACATTTGCAAGACCTATTTTAGAGGGAGTTACACCAAAGTATATTCTCATCTCTTGGGCTTTAGAGGACATGGGGTTAGGGTACGTCTTGATATAAATGAGGATGAGAAGATAAAGGCCAATAGATTTCATATAGAGGTGGAAACAATGTCTTAAGGGTGTGTCAATGCCAATACAATCTGCACAATCAGCTATGCCTATGCTCTCCATGGTTGCTAGTGGTAGTGGTGATATTTCTACAAGAGAAAAGAAAAAGACTAATGCTAGTGAGAATGGCATTGTCACTGCACATAACCTCTCGCAGAAATCTAGCATTTCCATCCTTCTCAAGCCTGATCCATACATGGAGGATTTCAAACAAGATGTGGCACTTTCACTGGAACAAATTTTGAGATGTCCACATGCTTGGGAGACACTCTACAACTCCCGGCTTCAGGCAAATTCACCTCCAACAATTCATCGCCATGACAAATTCATCTCGTCAAAAATTCACTGCCAGCAATATGATATGAATTGCTGGTGGTGAATTTTCTACGAGATGAATTTGTCATGGTGATGAATTGTTGGCAATGAATTGTTGGAGGTGAACTTGTTGACAGTGAATTGCTGGCGGTGAATTTTCCTAGAGCCACAACTCCCACCTCAGGCCGGTTGCCAATGCCTTCATGGAAAACAGAGTGCATGACAAATGCCCGGGGCTCTCGGCAGGTACTTGAAAGAAGCTTTTTGTGAATATGGAGAAGAAAGAAAACAATCATGGCTTCACTGATGACCCTAGTGATCTGAATTTTACTTGATTTTCCTGCCTTTGTTTTTATGTTCCAGTTTTGGTCTGTTTCTGGGATTAAGGTATGCCCCCAATGATTGTTATTTCACTGATAACCTTCCTAGTTATCACAGTCAACAAGTTGTTAACGTTGACTTCACGCTTTAATTTCTTGTGATTAAATGCTCAGGTACCAACTTTTAGATCAGGCAATTTCCTCAGTAAGATAGGTTTCTTCTATGGACCATCTAGGTTTTCTGAAAATCACAGTTAGATCAATCAGGAAAGCTGGAGAACTGCTAGACTGGACACAATGTAATATGTTGATTCGTATAGTCTGTTCATGCTAGTATGTTTGTAAACCTTTTTGCGTGTTCAAAAAAGACTAAGCCTCACTTGAGTTGAATAGAAAAACGAAGCAGAGAAAAATTCTCAATCTTCTGACAAAGACGATGAGAATAGAAGCACCTGAGCGTTAATCTGAGAAAGAATGACGTCGTGTGATTCGATCCTGCGACGTTTCCCAACCATTCGAATCACGCTTTCTCTGCCCCTCAGCATATTTTGCAATGGATTTAGAAATGAAAAAATTTCAGAGGTTTTTCCAAGGGTTTGGTCGAGTTTATTTGTAATTTAGCGGGAAATAAAAATTGTAGCATATCTAAAAATTCAAGTTAAAATATGGCGAATCAGGAAGAAAAAAATGGAGAGAATCTATTGACTTCTTCTCTGAGTAAATTAGTATTAGATTTAGAATTACGATTATTTAATGCTTTGTCGTTAATGTGTAATCTAGCTTACTAAACAAGCTTTGCCCTATTAATATTCCTATTTAATCCGTTTTAAGGAGTCCAATATATTGTTATACTATACTTGGGTTTGAAACAATTGGAACAATACTCTTTAATAAATACAATCATTAGAAGTGAAAAGAGAGGTAAAAAATGATTTGAGTGTTCCCGTCCTTGTCGCGCCAGCGTAGTCAATCACATGAAAAATTTTACCAGGCATACTACAGTTTATAGGGGGCTACCCAATTCTTGAAGTCTAAAAATAAAAGATTTGAGTGAAAAAAACAAGTAATTTCAAGTTTTATAATGTAATTGGAAAAATAAAATTTATGAGAAGATGAGTGATAGTTAAATACATATATTTCTTTTAGGAAATATTGATGTGTACATAAGAATTAAATCAAATATTAAAGGTTTTGAAAATTGGTTTGAAGAAAAAGAGACAAAATTTCTACCTTCATTGATAAACTTATTATACATCATGCAATATTCATTTGATCCAAAATTAAAGTGGATTTGGGATTTTAATTATAAAGAGAAATGCATCTCTTGAATTTGGGGCAAAGAAAAATGGGAGGTGTTAGTGCCTAGATTTGCAAGCCTCAATTTTTTTACAAAATTATTCTATGTCCTTACCTTTTTCATGCCCTTGCTCTATTTTTGCCCATCAACTATACCCGATCCAAGAGATCTTCAATGGGCATGTTGGAGTGTTCTAGGTTTTCTAAGGAGATCCTTAGAATTTTAGTCTTTTTGGTTTGTAAGAGTTTTCTTTTATATTTTTGTGACTAAAATTCCTAGTCTTTTTGTGCTTTAGCCCTTTACACATGGACTTTGTTGTATTCTTTCAATTTTGATTAGTTTTTTCAATTTATTTCACTTAAGTTTACAACTTAATCCCCTTAAATGAGATAGTTTTACCAACTAGTTACTTTCGCTTAGTGGTGTTTGTTTATGCTTGGTTTATTCCTTGTGTTATTTGGTCATGTGTGTATTGTAGCTTTGGTCCCCACTAGTATTTCATATGTTAGTTTATTATTGTATCTTGAAGGCTCTTTATATTGCAATTTTGACTACAAGTCCCACTTCCATATATGTGATATGCAATGGGAATAAAAGGTGAAATATTTGTGTGTATTGTGTCTTAGTTGTAAATACATCTAACAAGGCATTGTGATGTGTTACACCCCATTTCTTAGTTACCAAGTTACTTTTACCTTAATGAGTAAAAGTGATGATAAATGTAAATCAAGGCTTTAATATGTTTAATAGGTGAAATAAATACCTAAATATGCATTAAGATGTTATTGTTTTTTAATGTATGATTATGTTTTGAATATACTAAGGGAAAATGCAATGAATGAATATATATTACAATGTGATTACTTTAATGTTTTGATGACGCAAATGAGTTTCATGTGAATGGCTAACTACCTTCATGATGCACTAAGTTGGATGCAGGAAATGAATCAAGCCTCTGAAAGAGAGGGGAAATATCACTCAAGAGAAGAACTTGGTTTGGTAACCCTAATGTGCATATTTGAGCTATCACACACTCACATCCTAGTTTGGTAAAGTCAAGTCAAGCTAGTGTGGGGATTGGTAAGTAAACCTTCGATCATTGTTTGGAGATTATTTGAAATAGGTTTTGATTTTGGTCTTTGATTTCTTGATTGTTCCTTAGGTTGGTTTACGTGATTAAATATTTGTATTGAGTTTTATTTTTCCTTTGTATAAATGTGTGTGTGACTATTATTATTAAATATTAAATAAGGTTATTGTTACCTGATTTTTTATGAAAAACTAGAACAAAAAAGAAAAGGAAAATATTTTCTGCAAAAGAAAGTCAAATGCAAAGTCAAAGTCCAGGGAAGAAAGTCAAAGTCAAAGTCAAGGGAAGAAATTTAAAGCCAAAGTCAAAGGAAGACAAAGTCAAATTCAAAGGATAATGATTGCAAAATATCTTATCCATAGAGGATAAGGATGACAACTCAGAGGATAAGATTGACAACTCATAATGCAAAAAGGTGAATCTTATCCACAAGGGATAATGATTACAAATATTTTATCCACAAAAGATAAGATTGACAACTCATAAAGCCAAAAGGCAAATCTTATCCACATAGGATGAGAATGGCAACTCATAGGAAAAATATCTAAAGTCAACATGACTTTTTTATTTTAGGCTCTCAAAAATCTATAAATAATAGGCCTATGTTTGTTGCAAAGTATTGGACAAGTTTATTGTGACAAAGTGACATTCAATCCTTTAATTTTTTAGTCAAAATCAGGGCTCTACTTCTATAATTTTCTTCATTGACTGCATCTTCAACCTTGTTTCACTCTAAAATAATGGTTGATTGTATGCTTGTAATGTAATATTTTGCTATTTTTCTAGAAAACAGTCATTGTAGCAGCCTTCTGTGAATCAAATATCAGTATGTTTGCCTCTATTTGTTTCAATTTTCTCTGTGTGTAAAGGAAAAGCAGGTATTACTATGAGTTATATGACTCCTTGATTGTTGTTGTTCTAAGTTTACCTCTGAATTGTTGTTGCAAATTACTGTGTAAAGCTTTAGATTGAGATTCGTAAGTTGTGTTGCTAAAAGGAAGTAGAAATCTGCTCTATTTGGTGTATCACCTTCACTTTTTGTTTTAGTTTTAGATTATCAAATCTTTCTTCATCTCTTTTCCCACCAAGGTTCTTTAGTTAGAGTTAGATTTTAGGTGATTTAACAAGGGGAAGTCGCCCTTTAATCATATTTTGACCTTGAGTTTCCTGAGTCCCACAACTCGAGAGGTCATCCCATGTTTCATAGAATAGCTGCATTCAAGATTCAGTAGGGTGCATACTCTAGTTTTTGGCACGCCTGGTGGGACCAGTTTGATGAACTTTATTTCATCTAGTTGAGAGAGTGGTGTTGCATTCAATATTTTCAGCCTTGAAGAGGTATTTCTCCAACACCATAGTGAATATGTGACAAATCTACTAGTTCAAGTAGTGCAAGTTCTCCCCACCAGCCATGATAACAAGTTCTTAGCACGCCCGGTGGGACTATTTGAACTATCAAAGTTCAAAACATGTCCCTTCATTGCTGGTATTTGGTGTGTATGTCAACAATTTCTACCTTTGGAGGCAATACTTTCACACACCTAGTGACTCCAAGTTTCAATCTATTGGTTTCAAGTGGACTAAGTGTTGGCATGTACTTAATTTTTTGCAAAATCAATCTTGATTGTTCTTGTTTTTAAGAATACTTCAATGAATTTCTACCTTATTTGAATGAGGCACCATGTCTTCATTCCATAGAGATATGTTTTATCACCCTCCATTTCATGAGCATGCTACTCATATTCCTTCTTATCAACCATATCAAACTAAGCATGCAGCTGGTTTTACCCCAAATGCCTTTGCTATACAAAGAGACCAGTATGTTCAATATACTTGCCACCCACCCCTACTCAATCTTCTTGGCAGCCTTCACATACCTTTAATCAGTCTCAAGAAGTCGTTTCTATGTCAAACCAACATTTTTACTTCCTTAGCCAGCCTCAAAATGTTAACAGTACGTGGATTGGTGACATCAAAAGCATATTGCTAGACTTCAATAAGCAGTTGTGTGATATCCAAAGATAGCAAGAATTCAATTTGCAGCAAGAGGATTTTGATTGCCAAGCCTACCAGTACCAATAGGAGATAGATACACAAAGGAAGCAATATGAGGAGTCTCTTGCAAAAGAGATTTCTACCAAACAAGAACATATGAAGCTATTATTTGCCCAAGTACAAAGATTGGAATCTCAATCAACCTCTTACACTCTAGATCAATCTACAAAAGAGAAGGCTCCTAAGTACAAGTTTCCAAGCTTCAAGCAAGATAAGCCTCCTGAATACTCAAGTAAGTGTTCTAAATTTGAAATACCAAGTTTTGGAGGTACTTTTCCATTGCAAGAGCCTGTTCTTGAGCAAATTCGGCCTACTATTCCTCAAGAACCTACTCAAGAGCTTTTCCTACCTCAAGAAACTCAAGAAACTTCTCAAAACCATTCACCAAATTAGCCTTCTTGTCCTAGCATCATTTCCCTTTACAAAGGAGGACCTATTGTTTATCAAGGTAGTTGGTTTAGTAGGAAAGAAGAGTTTTTTGAGGCAAAAGAAGAGCAACTTGTAGCTGATGAACCTCCAAGTGGTATAGAAAAATTAGACTTGCTGTAAGAGGGTGATGAAAATAATCAAATAGGACAATAGGTTGAAAATAAATTTAGAGGGGTTGAATGTGAAGTTTTGACTAACTTGTTTGATAAATTTCCATTTTTTGTTGAAGGTGAAGAAAATGTATCAATGCTTATGTCAAGAGATCAACTCAGAGAACATGATAACAAGCAAGAAGAGGGTGGTGAAGAAATAGAGTCTACATTTTGGTTTGATGAGTTTCCTTCTTTTGTTGAACAAGATGAAGAAGATGTGCTTATGCTAACATCAACATCAACAATAGGTTTGGAACAACAAGGAGATACAAGCAATTTTGATAAGGTGTTGGTCTACCAAGAACAAAATGAAGATAGCCTTGTTTTGAAGAAATAAAAAAATGATAAAAATGAGGAGAGTAAGCTGGAAATTGATGAAGACATATTCTCCAGCATCATACAAGACTTCTGTTCAAATCTTGATGTCAATATTTTATCTCTTGAATCAATAAATTATGAGCAGCACAAGCTAGAGGAGAAAAAATCCATGTTTCCATTTGGACAACATGAACCAAATCATTCCAAAGTGCATGTCCTTAAAGAAGAAATCCAAAGAGAGGAAGCCAACAATGAGAGTTTGAATTTTGTTCATTCACAAGGGTGTCCTATTAGACATTTAGCCAGGATGGAGGCCCACAAAGCATCACAAGTCATGCTTGCACCCAAGCATGAAGTTGCAACTAAGGAAGGATGCATTCAGCTTACTTATGCACTTCAAGATAGTATATATGATAAACATGAAGGGATGAGTAAGTTTATTTACATCATTCATGAAGCATTGCAACAGTTTATAGAATAACTATTTGCGTTTCATCTCCTCTCAGCAGTTTATGATCATGTAAAGCATCCTATGTTGGTCAGAAAGGAAGTTATTTTAAAAAACTAGTTAATGGATTTGTTTGAGCATCACTATTGTTGGTTAGTATAGGTTAGGGTAGGTGTTCTTTCTTGCTAATAAGTGTCGTTGCACAAGGTTTTAAGTGTCTTTTCCCTAAGTGCTTTATGCACAAGTTGCTATTTGTAGTGCAAGCTCTTTTCAATTGGAGCAGGATGGTAGCATTATTTTTGACGAGGCAAACAATTTTTGTTGATCCATATGAAGACTCCATGCCAATAGACTGTATAAGACAACTGGTCAATTATTCAGTAGGAAAATAACCCCCTTAAGATCGCCAAAATGTTACCTAATTTTTTATGAAAAGCCATAACAAAAAAAGAAAAGGAAAATATTTTCTACAAAAGAAAGTAAAAGTCAAGGGAAGAAAGTCAAAGTCAAAGTCAAGGGATGAAAGTTAAAGTCAAAGTCAAAGGATAAGGCTAAGGATTGCAAAATATCTTATCCACAGAGGATAAGGATGACAACTTAGAGGATAAGATTGACAACTCATAATGCAAAAAGGTGAATCTTATCCACAAGGGATAATGATTACAAATATCTTATCCACAAAAGATAAGATTGACAACTCATAAAGCAAAAAGGTAAATTTTATCCACAAGGGATAATGATTACAAATATCTTATCCACAAAAGATAAGATTGACAACTCATAAAGCAAAAAGGTAAATTTTATCCACAGAGGATAAGGATGATAACTCATAGGAAAAATATCTAAAGTCAACATGACTTTTTTATTTTAGCCTCTTAAAAATCTATAAATAAGAGGCCTATGTTTGTTGTAAAGTATTTGAAAAGTTTATTGTGACAAAGTGACATTTAGTCCTTTAATTTTTTCAGTCAAAATAAGGTCTCTACTTCTGTAATTTTCTTCATTGACTACATCTTCAACCTTGTTTCACTCAAATAATGGTTGATTGTATGCTTGTAATGTAATATTTTGCTATTTTTCTAGAAAACAGTCATTGTAGCAGCCTTTTGTGAATCAAAGATCAGTATGTTTGCCTCTATTTGTTTCAATTTTCTCTATGTATGAAGGAAAAGCATGTATTATTATGAGTTCTATGACTCCTTGATTGTTGTTGTTCTAAGTTTACCAATAAATTATTTTTGCAAATTACTATGTGAAGCTTTAGATTGAGATTTATAAGTTGTGTTGCTGAAAGGAAGTAGAAATCTGCTTTATTTGGTGTATTACCTTCATTTTTTTGTTTTAGTTTTAGATTATCAAATCTTTCTCATCTCTTTTCCCAGCAAGGTTCTTTAGTTAGAGTTAGATTTTAGGTGATTTACCAAGGGGGATTCGCCCTTTAATCGGAGGTTGACCTCAAGTTTTGCGAGTCCCAAAACTCGAGAGGTCATCCCATGTTTCATAGGATAGTTGGATTCAAGATTCAAGAGGGTGCATATTCCAGGTGATAACAGTTATATTTATATATATTAATATATATGTATATATGCATGTATTTGATGATACATACATACGTATGTATATATATTAATATACGTAAGAAATTTAAAAGTATATATGTTTTTAATTGGCAAATAATGATTTAATAAACTTGTGTATATATATTAATATATAATATAACAATGGAAGTTATATTATATATACACATTAATTTATATATTAGTATATATGTAAAAGTATTTTGGATGTTTTAAAGATAACTTGGGATGCATATGTAATGTGAACCATATTACAAGGATGGCTTATATTAAAGCCAACAAATAGATAGCAAAGAGAAGCGCGTATAATGTGTTGTGTATATAGCATAATGCGCAAAGGATGCAATAATATCACTTTGTTAAATGAATGGCATAAAGCAGCATATGGATATAAAATTGTTGATTTTTGTAGCTCGAAAGGTGGGATATGGATTTTTTTTAAAGCAACTTAAGTTGGATATGCTTTAAATCACTTTAAAACAACTCGAGTTAGATGTGCTTTAAAACAATTCGAGTTGGATTTTTAGCAACAGCATGATTTTTATTCTTTAATAGAATGTTTTTGAGTTTGTGAGGATAAGATAAATCCAAGAGTGATTTTCTGTGTAATTAAAGCCAAAGAAATCAAGGAAAGATTCTTTCCTTGCACGCTAAGTAAAGCAGCTAGGCTCTATAAATGTAAGATTGTTGTAGCAAACTCATATTGTATTTTCAAAAGAAAATTTTGTTGTTAGGTTGAATAAAAGATCCAACATTTGTAGGTTTTTCCCCGCATTGGGGTTTCTTGGGTATATCTGTGTTATTATCTTTTTGTGATTGGCTTCTTGTTATTTTTGCTTCCGTTGTTATTAGTTGTTAATTAACCCAGTTGTATTAATTGTTATAAATCAAATTTCTTTCTGTGAATTTATTGTGCAATTAATCTGTTGCTGGGTTATAGAAATTAACATGGTATCAGACCACTAAACTCTGAATATGAAGCCAAGATTTGTGACACAGATTTAAAAAAAAAATCAGATTTTTGTCTCCAATTCTTTTTGTGGCTATGGCAACCAACGTTCGATACAAGGACAGGCTTGTGGGTGCGTCTAACTTCTTGCAGTGGAAGGTTCAAATTACATATGTTCTCAAGGAGAACAAGTTGTGGATCTATGCTAGTACAGAAGTGACATCACCAACAAATGATCTTGTTGCCTTAGATTCACATGAACTCAAAGAGGCCAAGGCTCAAAGGATTATCCTAGATGGAGTAAGAGATCATTTAATTCCTCATTTATCGGGGAAAGACATTGCCAAGGAGATGTGGAATACGCTCACAAAACTTTATAAAAGCGACTATTAGAGTCGTAAGATGATGCTCAAGGACAAATTGCATAATACCAAGATGTCCAAAGGCGAGAGTGTGACCTCTTACTTGTCCAAGCTGACACAGTTCAGGGATGAGCTTGTTGATATTGGAGAGAAAATTAATGAAGATGAGTTGGTGCATATAGCCTTGAATGGTTTTTCAAAGCACTGGGAAGTGTTTGTCAAGTGTGTTGTCGACAGAGATCGACTACCTGATTGGGCAAGACTTTGGGATGATTTTGTTCAGGAGGAGATCTGTGAAGGTGCTCATCGGGGAGATCAGACGAAGAAGGGTCAAGATGAAGAAAATATTGCTATTGCAAGCAAGGGTAAGAAGAAGTCCAATAAAGAGCAATCGAAAGGTTCTTCTTTGAAGAGTGGGAAGAAGAAAGATCTAAGCAAGATAAAATGTTTTTGTTACCATTAGATGGGTCACTATGCTAGTCAATGTCCAAATAAGAAAAATAAGGACAAGAAGAATTTTTTTGCTACAGCGGAGGTGGACGAGTTTGCATCATGACTTGAGAATGAGTTTTCACTCATTGCCTGTCTCTCAAGTTCAATTGCCAACACGGTATGGTATATTGACAATGGGGCTACTCGCCACATGACGGGAGTCAGAGAATGTTTCACCAAGTTGGAGGAGAAGAAGTTGGATTTCTATATTAAGCTCAGAGACAATGCCAAGTACCATGCAACTGGTATTGGCACCGTCAAGTTTCAGAGGGAGTTTGGAAAACCTTTGTTGGTGGAGGATGTGTTGTATATCCCTAGCATGACAAAGAATTTAATCTCAGTTTCTACTTTGGAAGATAAGGGTTATATCGTGACCTTTGAGAGGGGAAAAGTCTATATTCGTCCCAAAGATTCCAAGGTTGCAAAAGTAATTGGAGTCAGGCATGGCAGCTTATTTCAGTTACAGTTTGAGCCAGCATATGCGTTGATTAGTAGCTGTAAAGGGATAGGAGAATTGTGGCATAGGAGGATGGCTCACTTTCACCATGGAGCACTTAATATTCTTAAGGAAACATTGATGGGGCTGCATGAGATGAAGACAGAAAAGCATGAAGTGTGCAAAGGTTGTGCACTTGGGAAATATGCCAAGACCAATTTTCCAAATAGTGACACTAGATCTAAAGGGATTTTGGATCTCGTACACTCAGATGTGTGTGGACCTATGCCAACAACATCCTTGAATGGATATGAGTATTATGTTACCTTCATTGATGATTTCTCCAGGAAGATGTGGATATATTTCATGAAGAATAAAGATGAGGTCTTCAGTAGGTTCAAAGAGTTTAAGGCTCTCGTGGAGAACCAAACTGGGAAGAAGATCAATATATTGAGGTCTAATAATGGAGGCGAGTATACCTCGAATGCCTTCAAAGATTTTTGTGCTCAAGAAGGTATCAAGAAAGAGTTGATACCCTCAGCATAATAGGGTTGTTGAACGGAAGATCAGGGCTATAGTTGGAGTAGCCAAGGCCATGCTTCATGATCAGGATCTACCTTGGTTCTTATGGGAAAAAGCTTGCAACACAGCTGTGTATTTGCAGAATAGGAGCCCTCACAAAGTGTTGGGCAAGTTGACTCTAGAAGAGGCGTTCTCTAGTAAGAAACCAAACTTGGGGCACATTCGCATCTTTGGATGCCTTGTGTATTATCACATTCCTGTTGAGAAGAGAACCAAGTTGGAACCTACTGCAGAGAAGGGTATCCTTGTTGGGTACAGCAAAACTTCTAAGGCTTATCGGGTTTACACTCCTGCTCTCAAGAAAATAGTTGTTCACAAAGATGTGAAGTTTGAGGAAGAGAGGGATCTTTATAAATTTAGCAACTTGATGAATGAGGGGGAGTAATCACCTACAGTTGAGGAAACACAATTTCCTCAAACTTCAGTCACGTAAGCTGGAGAGCAGAGCGAGCAGGCCGAGCAGGGTGATCAAAAGGAGGAATCAATAATTCCTCAACCTTAGATTCCTATTATAGAGAAGAGGAGAAACAGGGTAGTTGAGCAGACACTGAGAGAGGCTCAAGAATATGCAGGTGATCCTCAAGATTCAGTCAAACAGAGAAGGGATCCCAAACATTATTCTAATTATGTTGCACTTATGAGTGAATTAATTGAAGTAGAGCCTTCCAGCTTTCAAGAGGCATCCAAGCACCAAGTGTGGAGAAATGCCATGGTGGTAGAGTATTCTTCCATCATGAAGAATAGTGTGTGGGAGGTAGTACCACGACCAAAAGATAAGTCTATGGTGGGCTCAAGATGGTTGTATAAGATTAAGCATGCTGCAGATGGTAGTGTGGAGAAGTTCAAAGCCCAGTTTGTGGCTAAGGGGTTTTCTCAGAAGGAAGGAGTCGACTATGATGAGACTTTCACTCCAATAGCCAAGTACTCATCCATAAGAGCTATCATTTCTGTAGCAGCACAAATGGGTTGGAGGATTCACCAAATGGATGTAAAGACGACCTTCCTCAACAGGGTGATTGAGGAAGAGATTTACATAGACCAACCGGAAAGATTTGAAGCACATGAGAGGGATTCTCATGTATGCAAGTTGAAAAGAGCACTGTATGGACTCAAGTAGGCTCCTAGGGCGTGGTATTCACGTATTGACAATTACTTGCAGAGTGTGCGCTTCATCAAGAGTGAGGCGGATCCAAACTTTTACTATGTTCAGGTGAAGGGTGAACTTCTCATATTATTGTTATATGTTGATGACCTATTTCTCACAGGGTCAGAGGAGCTCATAGCACACTGCAAGCGGGATCTTGCAGGAGTTTGAGATGAAGGACTTGGGGTTGATGCACTACTTTTTGGGATTGGAGTTGTGGCAGAAAGAGGGAGAGATCTTCCTTGGACAAGGGAAGTACTTAATTGATATCTTGAAGCGATTCAGAATGGAGAATTGTAAGCCTATGTCAACGCCACTTGTGACCAATTGGAAGAAGATTGATGCTTCTAGATCAGAGGCAGTGGACCCGACTTTATACAGACAATTGATAGGCTCTCTTATGTATCTGGTCAACACTAGGCCAGACATTTTTTTTGCAGTGAACTCACTCAGTCAGTTTATGGTGGAACCTAAACGTGTGCACTGGATAGCTGCGAAGCATGTTTTGAGATATCTATGAGGCACAATTGATTATGGGCTGAAGTATGTTCAGCAGGATGGAGTGAAGCTCGAGGGGTTTACTAATACAGATTCGGCAGGCAGTACAATTGATCGAAAGAGCACTTCAGGGTGTAGTTTCAGTTTGGGATCAGGAGTAGTCTCTTGGTACAATAGGAAACAGAAGTCAGTTGCGCTGAATTCTACAGAGGCCGAGTATATGTTAGCCAGTATGGCTACATGTGAGGCTATCTGGCTTCGAAAACTTCTAGTTGGGCTCTTTGATCAGGAGCTAGATCCTATAGTCATTTACTGTGATAATCAGAGTTGTATCGAACTCTCTGAGAATCCAGTGTTTCATGACAAGTAAAAGCACATTGAGATCAAGTACCACTTCATTAGAGATTGTGTGGAGAAGGGGATAGTGAAGCTCAATTACATTCCTACGGATGAACAAATAACAAATATCCTGACGAAGGCCTTGATGAAGAGCAAGTTTGAATTCTTTAGGGACAAGTTGGGTGTGGTGCAAAACACCTTCCTTGCTAAGAGGGAGTGTTGATTTTTGTAGCTCAAAAGGTGGGATGTGGATTTGTTTTAAAACAACTTGAGTTGGATATGCTTTAAATCACTTTAAAGCAACTCGAGTTAGATATGCTTTAAAACAATTTGAGTTGGATTTTTAGCAACAGGAGTATTTTTATTCTTTAATAGAATGTTTTCGAGTTTGTGAGGATAAGATAAATCCAAAAGTTATTTTATGTGTAATTAAAGCCAAAAAAAGCAATGAAAGATTCTTTCCTTGCACACTAAGTAAAGCAGCTAGGCTCTATAAATGTAAGATTGTTGTAACAAACTCATATTGTATTTTCGAAAGAAAAGTTTGCTGTTAGGCTGAATAGAAGATCCAACATTTGCAGGTTTTTCCCCACATTGGGATTTCCTGGGTATATCTGTGTTATTATCTTTTTGTGATTGGCTTCTTGTTATTTTTGCTTCTGCTGTTATTAGTTGTTAATTAACCCAGTTGTATTAATTGTTATAAATTAGATTTCTTTATGTGAATTTATTGTGCAATTAATTTGTTGTTGGGTTATAGAAATTAACAAAAACAATGTGCAGTAAATGGAATACTTGTAAAGGTAGATTCCATGAGCCATATGTTAGTGTAAGACTTGTATTAAAATATGTGATAGAACAAGTATATGATGTGCTTATGTGAGGAGGTAAAACTCAAAACACAAAGTTATTGAATGCAAAGTGAAGTGCATATATGAGAAAAGTCAGAGCAGTGAAACAACAATTATATGATGCACATAATGTGTTTAAGAGATAGTATAAGGCGGTGCTTAAGCTAGCGCATGAGAGGAAGATTAATGCATACTGCATATTATATAAGGTAGCAATTAGTTTGCAAAGTGGTGAAGAGCTTCAAACCCATGCTGAAAGGGACAAAAGCATTTATATTAATGTTGTTGATATTTTAACCCATGCTAGCATAAGCAATGCCATGATAGGAAGGATAAAGTGAATAGAAGTCTGACCAATGCTCAGCCAAATATAAGTATGAAGACTTTGTCAAAACAGAGCTAGCATCAAAGCTCATGAGGGTAGTCGACTTGCTTAAACCATTAGGAAACCTGTAGATGTGTTTTGTTGTGCTTTGACTCAATAAAAGAATCATTGTGTCATTTGAATAGGGGTGACTCGTCCATTTTAAGAGTCCATAAACATTTGAACTATTTATGTGTTGCATATTGAGAATTTGGAGCAACCACATCTCATATTAAATGGTTGAATCAATGCATTGTTTGTTTGATGTTGTAGTGGTGGCAGAGAGGAGAGAAGAGGTGGTGGATTTAGTAGCTTGCTTGTAGCATTGAGTTGCTCATATTTAAGTATAAATAGAGGTAGCTCCTCTATCTTTTGTTACGCTCATTCATTCTGATTTCATCATTAATTATTTAGTTGTAGTTTTTTGTGCTAGTGTATTTTTGAGAGCTTTTGTGAGAAAGAGAGTTGTTTGTGAATTTGCAATTGTTGAGAGTTATTTGTGAAGAGGCTAGAGTTTGGAGATAGGTTGGGCTTAGAAGGCATAGCAATCATGATTGTGGAGGTTGACTTTGGAAAGCAGTATTATTAGTTGAAGCTTTAATTCCAGGCATGCTAATTTTTATTTCTCTAATCTCTTTATGTTGACATTTTATTTGTCTAGGAATGCCATTGTTTGTGGAAAGTTGAATTATCTATTTTGTTGAACTTGCTTGTTTGATCTTTCAATCATTCTTATTTAAGGAGCTTGCATGATATTTGGATGATTTATTATGAGATCTTATTGGTTGATAATATGTATATATATATATATATATATATATATATATATATTCCAATTATTGAAATTGTGTGGTTATATAAGATAATCTTAGTGTATTAGCCTGAATTGTCATAGACTATATATACTTCATAGGTTGTGAAGTATGGGAATTAATATTACATTGAAGTGCTATCTTGAAATTGTTAGCTTATGGTGTTAGGTAAACCTTTGTGGATAATGAGGATAGTAATACAATGGGAATGATGGCATGATAAACATGTCACCATTGATAGGTTGTGATGTTATGCAAACCATGTTGATAGTTTATACTTGATTCATTACTCATTTATCCTTGAAAGTAGGAAGAGAGTCTTTTCCCTAGGGTTAGGGTGTATACTTGATTGTTATATCAATATTCAACATTAGGGTTGAAAAATGTGTTTTCTAATTATGTTATTTTCTTATTTTTTGATTAAGAGTCTATTCCTATTCACTGAATTCTAGAAGAGGACTTACATTCTGGCAACCCAAAGCCATATTGAGAAGAGGACTTGTAGCTACATAAGCACAAACTTCTCTCAAGCTAATGTCCTCCAGATTATATACAAATGTAGTGAACATTGTAAACATGTGAATATTTGAGTCATATTGAATGTAGAGGGTTTAAGATCGTTTATGATCACTTTATTATTTTTTATACTCTTGAATGGAGTCGTTTATTGATGAGATTATACTTTTGATTAAGGTCATTTATTGTTGAGATCATACTTTTGAATTGAAATCATTTATTGATGAGATCATACTTTTTGAAATGGAGTCATTTAGTGTTGTGATTTTATGATTACCTGGGTGGTTAATTAGGTTATTCTTAGGGTTAGGATAATCCCTATGAAAGGGAGTAACCTAGTTGGTCACTAGTATGTGTGCATGTATGGTTAACTAGTGTGATTAAGGTTGACAATCCTTGTGAAATCAAACACACTAGTTAGCTATTTGAAACTAATGTTGATAATGATAAGGATATGCATGCAAATTGTGATCCTTATTTTGACTTATCGAATAATAATGATATATCTCTAATGAATGTCATTTCTTTTGATCTTCATGTACTAGAACTAAATGAAGTAGTGTTCCATGAGTTGAGACCTCGTGAGAAGGAAGTCATATGGCATAAGCATGCATCAACAACTAAAGAACTTCTAAATCAAGTAGTTTCTTTTCATTATCCTGTATGTTTTGATAATTTTCAATTTGATTATGATGATGGGAATAGTAAGATGTGTTCATGGGTTAATCATGATAAGGCAGAAAATCCACAACCTTTAATGTTTCAGCATTTGTGTCCTCAAAATGAATTCATTTCACATAGGCTTTACATTTATGAATACAAGGATGAAGTTGCTAGGCTTAGAAATTTCCCTAGTATGTTAATGCTCTTAAACATAATGAAAAATCAGTCAAGTGGATGTACAGGTTTTCATTATTTTATGTTTTTTGGGCTTAGTTTAGAGTTAGTTTAGGATTGGGGGTGGTTAGGGGTCAGTTCGAGTTAGTTAGTTTCTTTTGTCGGTTGTGTCATTGGTTTTGGTTTCTTTTCTTTCGTTTTGTTATTTTTCTTTTTTTGTTTCCACTTGTTTAGGTTTTCGTTTTTGGGTTTGTTGTTTCTTTCTATTTTCGATCTTTGGTTGTTTTGTTTGTAGGTTTTGTTCTTGTTTTCTATTTTGTTTTGTTGGTTTGTTGTGTTGGTGAGCTTGTCTTGTTTTATTCCCTCTTTGCATTCCCTTTATTTTATTTCTTCCAGGGGTTCCTCTCATTGACAGTGGAAATTAAGTTTGTATGCAAGTTATGTTGAAGGGTGAATCTATTGGGAGTCTGCTATTTGTATTTTCAAACACATGATCAGTTAGTTACCTTGAAAACTTTAGTTTACCTTCATCCATCTCAAACTGAGGAATGCTAGCATGGATTAGGACTTGGTGCATTTTCAAGTTTTGGGGAGTCTTTGAAATTCTCACACGTTTTGCACATCCTAAGAAATCCATCGGTTAGTTTACATGGGTGGGGTAGCTCTATTTCAAGTGAAAAATCTAAAGGGTTACATTTCTTTCACGATGTCCACCGTGGTTCTCAACCCACTACTTAGGCTTCACTACTTAAGAATTGAGGAAAACAATAAAATATCTTCAAAAGAATCAACATCTTGGAAAAAAGAGAAAATAAAGGAAAATAAACTCAATTAGAAAAGGTAATTCAATTATCTCTCTATGGACACCTAGCTGGCAGTAGAGCAATGCTTAGAGAGAACCAGAATCTTTGTCGGGGCTATAGATGCCTGGCTGGCAGCAGAGCTATGCCCAAGATATTATTACATGTTAGAAATGTAACTCACAACTACATAGCTTAGATAGAGTCTACTTCATTTGATCACAACGCTTGTGGAAGGGAATGAATCATCTGCACATACAAACAAATATCAATTTCATCTTGGATCTTTGTGATGTCCTGATTTTCATTATGTTTTCACTTCTTGGGTTGCTTTGAATGAGTGTAAAACAAAGATTTTGGGTATTTGGAGGGTTGCGTGTTTTGAAAATGCTTGGAGAATTTTCCTAGTTGAGTCATCATTTGTTATGCCCTGCATACACATCCCAAATTTTTGCTTGGAAAAGTCGAGACCCCCTCTTCTTTCCTTCATCTCATCATTTTTTTCTATCGAGTTTACACTTTTTTGAACTCTCATTTCAGCTTTTCCCTCTTCGCTTGTTTTCTTTTTGGTCTTCGTTTTGCATTTTTTGTCATTCTAGGTCTTGTCCCAGAGTTGTTCGCAACTTTGGGAACTTGTTTTGTTTCCCTATGTCCTTTTCAAATTTCGGGTTCCAATTTGGACTTTGGACCTTTTTGTAAAAGGTACGAGTCTGAGTTGGTTCCTTGACCCACTCAGTGGTCTTTTTGTCCCATAGGTTTTCATTTCCTTGGGACCATTTTCAATTCCTTTTGTCGAGCTTGGAATTCCAAATTGAACTTGGACTTAGTCTAAATCTAGTTTGAATTTTTGATTCCAACCCTTTGTCTTTTGTTGGAATCAAACTTCCAAATTGAACTTGGACTTAGTCCAAATCCAGTTTAAATTTTTGATTATGACCCTTTGTTTCTTTGTCGTCTTTTCACCTCATCACGTCTCTCGTTGTTATTGTCATTGCTTGGTTGTTGGTTTTCATTTCGTCGTGTTCATTTTCGCGTCGACTGGTATTGGTGTCATCTTTATCCTTTTTCATTTTTCTTTCAATTTCAAAATACAAAAAAAATTAAAAAATCTCAAAATCCAAAAAAAATTAAAAATTAAAAAAAGAAAAGAAAATATAAATAAAT
>VDFB02323660.1:29676-71208 GCA_007258455.2 Sequoia sempervirens
ATAAATATTTTAAATAAAAAAATTTAAAACTCAAAAAATACATAAAAAATTAAAAAACATTAAAAACAAATAAAAATTAAATAATAAAAAAATAAAATAAACGTTTATTAGGATTTCAGATCCTGAGAGCACTTTTGACCCACACTAAGCGTAAAAGTTCGTCGAAGAAGTAAATTTCTGATGGACCATTGGCAAAGGCAAAAAAAAAATGTCTAGGTGCATTTTTTAAACCTAAACCCTAACCACTAAAGCAAAAATGAGTTTTAAAAAAAATGTTCCATCGGAATTTCAGATCCCAATGGAACATTCAGACCAAGGTTTAAAATGTTCTGATCCAAAATGGAATTCTGAACCTGCCACCATTTAAGAAGACTGTGCAAAAATTAAAAAGACTCTGTTGAGGAATGAAATTCCCGACAAACTATAAAAAAGGGTCGTCCAAAAACAAAAACCTCGCTCAAAACATGTTTTCTACCAACACATACAAGTAGAAAGGGCCCACAAGAAACCAAAGTCGCGACAAACCAATTAGCAAGAAACCAAAGTCGCAACGGACCAATTAGCAAAGGGGTTCAAATGAATGATTTTAATTACGTCCATGAGATCCACCAGTCTATGGAACCCAAGAGATGAAACCAAAAAACTCCACTATAATGCATTTTCATGCCCCCATTAAAGAAAGACCCCAGGCCGATTAACATTCTGGCTTAGTGCAAGTAATAAAGGTCTAAAAAGTCAAAAGTTTGCATAGGCTTCTCCACCTCGATGCATAGAAACGTGTTTCCCTATAACGTAATTATTAACACATGCATTGTTTGACAGCACGCTTCATAAAAATGGGGACTCATGGAACAATTGCAGAATATACACAAAATAGATATGTTAAAAGGACTTCAAACAAGATGATGGTGGACGTGAATGCAAAATGTAGAAGCTAAGACAAGGTACGTGAACCATATGAAAAAATGCCTCAGTGGGAAGTAGTCACAAGGGATGCCAATGATGATGGGAGGCATAAATTGGGTTTAATCCAAGAGCTTCAGAAATTCTCAAACAAATGCAATGAATAAGTGTAGAGTTGAGTTCCTCCTTGCTCGCAATTTTAATCAGATTTTGTAGTTGCAAATGCTAGTTTTGACATGTTTTAAAAATGTGGAAACAAAGACATGGCACATAAACCAATTAATAGAATGCTTCAAAGAGTTGTCATCATAGGGAACACATTGATTTTTAGCTATGTGCAAGATCAAACTGATAAAGAGGCATTTTGAGACTTTCAACAAATGTAATTCTCGGGTGTAGAACCATATCCCGCATCTTCAACAGTGTCCTCCATGTGTGTTAAAAATGGATGCTTTGGAACACAATGTGAATAAGGCGCAAGGTATACAATGATTATAAGAAACATGTAACTTGGATTTGTTTGAAAGTATTTGGAAATTTTAAGCAAATGCCCTACAAACATGAATGTAAAATAGGGCAGCATAGAGCAACATGTGAACTTTTTAGCAGAATGCCTCGAAGCATGAGAGGCGGTCTCATGTCATCCCATGATTGCAAGTTTGAACAAAACGAATTTGTAGAGCATAGGCCACGCGGGCTGCTATTTACAAAATGCCTCAAGAGAAATCAGTCTCATAGAAATTAAATGGTTTTGAGAAGTGCCTAAAATGAATTTATTTAAAGGCTTTTGAAGCTTTTAATGCAAACTCAATGCAGGAATGCAGGGCATGTGAACCTTGACCAAATGCTTTAAAGTGATTTCATCTTGCATAAGTGGTATTGCTGGATAAACACAAGGAATATTTGTTACATGTAAACGTTGGAGCATAAGTAAAAGGCAGAGTGAACTGTTTCACATAATCCTTCGAAAAGATATCATCGCATGAGGTATAATGAGTACAGGAAACAAGTAAATGAATTGGTTAAAATCTCCAAGCGAACTTAGTGTGTACTAAATGCCTCAAAGGGAAATGTTGCTGAATAACTTTAAAATTGCAAATGCATAAGGGAACACAGGCGTGCAAGAAAGTGCAACATGCATTGAAGAAGCATTATCGAATGGAGCAAAATCACAGCAAAAGCAAGGAATGGTGTGACTGCAAAATATAAACAAAATGAACTTAATGGGATCATTAATTAATCAATTTCATATTAATCAATTATGCCATAATAATGAATGACTTCGAGTCTAAATAATTCAAAGCTTATACACATTCAATTGAAGTAATTCCAATTTAATTAATTGTATTAATTAATTAATGAGCATTTCTATTTTTCAGGTGCTTTTGAGGATCAAAAAAGATAATGGATAGTGATGGTTGATTCACAAAGAAGATATACATGCAAAAGGGGGATTTCTAAAAATCATTGAATTGGGAGAAAATTGAAAGTATGGTGGGACCGCTTGACACAATTTTTGGGAAATATGTTGCTTTACATCATGTAAAAGGTGGAAAATCTGAGCAAAGATGGAGGTTACAACTGTTAATTAAAGTCAACTGAGGTCAAACAAGAGTTGAAACAAAAATTTTCCTTTACAAAGGAACCACATGTGCATGAAAAAATGCTTTTCTATGCATTCTTTTTGGCTGGAATAATGTAATTGTTGAGCTATTTATTGTCAAATCTAGCTCCTTTGAAAGGGGTTAGAAGATGAGGAAAATCAGTTAGACATTTTGCTTAGATCTGATTAGAGTTTAACAGTAGAGTAGATTGTAGTTTTTTGCATTTTTAGGATAGCTGAGTTGATTTGGAGATATTGATTTCCGTACACTGGTGAAGTTTGTCAGATTTGTAAATGTTATTTATCCGTTTTACCACAATAGAAGCAGCTAGACTTAAACCTGCTTTAAGTTATACTCTGGAATGGTATTTTTTTTGTTAATGATTTGATTTGAAGTTCTTCAAGGAATGAATGAAGTTTTATCTTTTCTTTAGTTCGAGTTGTAATGAGTGATTTGCAATCTACTATTAATTTTTGCACTATGAATGAATATAGCTGAGTATGTTGGAAATATGGAGCCTTGCAACACGAGCATGAATTATATAGATGGTTTGATCTAGATATTCATGTGTGTGTCATTGATGTCAACATGGTGACAACTATATGGGAAGCTTACTTGGTTTACTAGAAGCTAATCTCTACCGAAAGAGTTTTTTACTGATGAACCAATGCGTTGGTTTTTGAGTCCGAAATTCACCACAAGAAAATATATGACTCTAATCTCTTAACCATGTTATTATGTCTCATTCAGACAACTATTGCTAGGATCTTGAGAAGTTTTGTGATGTGAGCAAAAATTTATCATTGACAGAGTTTAGCTCTGTACTCTATAGTTGTTTCTCCACTTTGCATATCGGTGTGGGAGACTCAACATTTTCTTAAGAAGAATATTCTAATGTTGTGATTCTAATGGTAGTCTCTTTGATGTTAGTGAGATGAGAAATTGATGTAATATCAGATCTAGAAGGTGTTTGTTTTGGGAAGTGTATCGTGGTTTGGAGTTTATGTGTTTAGCTCCTTATCCTGGCCGACCTAACATATGACATGCATTAAGAAGATCAAATATACTTTGAGAATGTTTTCTATAGATCTATGTCGACTTGGTATGTTGCACTACATGGATAAAAATGTTCTAAATATTTTATGGTGTCGAAAAGAGAGTTTTTGATTAGCTTGCTTTCATCTAATTAGGCCAACCTAATTGATGAATGAGATATACTTGTATATATATATGTAAGATTCTTTGGAGGAGAAAAAGGTGTATGAGTGTGAGTGGAATAAGGGAGAATAAAGTGTGAGGTGAATGGTATGTAAAGAGTATGGGAAGGAGAAAGAAGAGAGGTACGGTGAAGTGTAAAGAGAATTAAGCATTGTTTGAATATGCGAGCCTAAATGATTTATCAATTGAGGATCAAAATAGAATTTTTGAGCGATTGTTGAGCATAGCAACACTTCTTATTAAAAGCTTCATTGGAACTAAACCCTGCACATATAAGGTGTATTCTATTAGTTCATACTTTTGGAAATGAGCCACAACTTTTGTATCTTGGCGATTAGCCATCTTTTGTATTCAAGTTGTGAGCCTTTCAAGGATAGTGAGTCTTGGCAGTGAGCCCTGTAATATCTTGTATCCGGATGTAATTGTAATGTCGTAAAATTGCACCCCTTTAAATTTCACATGCATTCTTGTACCCGCTTTAGTGTCCACTCCCTTAGCATCTTTTGTAGGCTCATTTTAGCCCCTGCATCAACCTTTTCCCTTCTCAGGATGCTCCAACACCCCTTTTTAGCAGCTACCCTTCGTGCGCTAGTTGTGCATTAAACCTTGTGCTTTTCTTGTTCATGTTGTTCCATAGCGTGATGTGTTTGGACACTAGCACAACGTGTGGACGTTTGCGCGCCGCGCTAGCGTCCTGCGATGTTTCAACATTCAAATGACCGCCTCTGAGCATGTTTTCCACTTGTCATCTCCTTTGGTCAGTGGTAACGGCTCAGGTTGCCTTGTAACCTCCTGAGAAGCTTCTTTTGGCTTCTTTTCCTTCCTTAAATGTCATCTTTTCACTTCATTTGCAACTCTCTTCTACTACTAGCTTCACTCTAGCTTCATTCCAGCTTCTAACCTCTCTATAGCTTTGTCTCTAGCCTTCTACTCTCCAAATTTTGCTTGCACAACTCCATACAACTTTCTATAACAACACTTTCAAGCTTTTACAACACTCTTTGCTCTCTCCCTTTCGATTCCTTAAGCATTGCAGCTCTATCTTCCTTATCTCATGCTTGTGAGCATCTTGGGATTCCACATCTCCTATCTATTGCATTTATACTTCGTGATACGGGTTATCCTCCTCGAGCAAGGATTGATTTTATCACCTACATTTTGTGATATGGGTTCTCCTCCTCGAGTGGGGATTGCTTTAATCACATCACACTTGCATACTCTATTCTCTTTATCTATTTGGCTATCTGTGGAGGTGGGAAAACAAAAATGGGGCTTTAACTGAGGCAAACCCCTATACAGCCCCAACACTTTCTCTTAGTCTTACAAACGCAGGTATTGAAGATATCTACTAGTTGGAGGCTTCATTACTTGGGTTTTCGTGAGCATTTTTCTATCTCTTCTTACTTTATCATTTATTCTTTACTTTGCTTCAATTCTATCACATTCCATTATTTTCCTATGCTTTAGAAGTTCTCAAAAATTGAAGTAGAAGTAGTCATTTAGCTATTTTCTATGATAAGTTCACTCTCTAATCCGTACGAGATGCCAGTGCCCCGCGCTATCATCCATATTCCACATTGTCATCCTTTGACCGAGAGCTCGTCAATTTGTCCAAAAAATCTTTGTGACTTGCTCTTTCTAATTCTAGAACTCTCGTGATGTTCCTGAGGTAGTAGGGAAGTTCACCCCATGAGGCTCTCTGAATGAAGAGAAATCATGAGTAGCAAACCCCCCTTCTCTACATTTTGGTGATCCCGACGTGAAGAGGGTATTTTTAAAAAAACTAGGAATTTATTTACCCCTACTTGGAAAGGTCATAACTTTTGACTCGGTGCTCGCAATTCAGAACCGTTTGCACCATTGGAAAGGTCTCCAAGAGAACTAGTTCAGTCCCTAAAATACCATGCCTTCAACTATAAAATTTTAGGGACTGACACAAGTTATGACCTCAAATTCGGCTCTGAAGACCTCCAAAAATGCAAATTACTAGAACCTGGAAAATAACAAAAAAATCTGAAAATCTATATTTTTTATTTTTCTTAGTTTTGTCACCAAAATGGATTTAATATCTTCTTTTATTAGTTCAATATCTAATTTTGTTCAAAATATTAATGATATTCCATTTCATGCATGTGATAGTGACTTGGCTTTGCCCATGTTACTTTGTATCTTTGATCCTTCTCATGAGAGTCCTCTTGTTTCGAAGGATATCTTGTTGCAACAAGATGAAATCATTGATACCTTTCTTAATGTTACTGTACCTTCTCTTCATTCCAATGCACTCTCTTCTAGAGATAGCACCAGTGAATGATGAAACTTTTCATTCCAATGCACTCTCTTCAGAGATGATGCACTAGTGAATGGTGAATCCTTTTCATATTTTCAGATGCACCTCTTCTAGAGATGATGGAATTAGCAAACATTTGAACCTCATTTACTTGACTCAAATTTAGTCCTTTTCTCCTAAAAGGATTTGTTCTATTGATAGTGTCCCATTTGATAGTGATTCTCCTGATCTTTCAATGGCTCCCTCTTATAAAGTGGTAGCCCATACCTACAAGAATAGAATGAATAAACAACCAAGCCTCTTCAAACTCCTAAACCTACAACTAAAGCACTTGGCGATTATGATCTTGTCGAGCAACTCCAAGTTACTCCAACTCAGATCTCACTATGGAACTTGCTTTAGTCTGCTCTGGTTTATCACGGTATGCTTCAGGAAGCCTTGTAAAAGATCCTCTTGCCTTCTTCTGCTAGGTGACAGATGTTGATGCGTTGATAGCTTATATTCGTGTTGATTCGCCAAATATTACATTCTATCCACAAGAACTCCAACTTCGGAAGTACAGGAGCAAGATGACCCTTTAATAATCATAGTTAACATAATAACATCAACATTAGATGTACTCTCATTGACACTGGTTCAATGCTCAATGTATGTAGCATTGATCTATTTCCTAAGATTAATATTGATTCATCTTCTCTTAATGATTCTTTTGTTGTTGTTTATGGGTTTGATAATGTTAGTCGACAACTTTTAGGCACGATAGTCTTGCCTTTAAGGTTGGGACCCATTACTGTACCTACCCTTGTATATGTTATGTCAAAAAAATTACCATATAACCTTCTTCTTGGTATATCATGGATTCATGCTATGGGTCCAGTCCCATCTACCTTGCATAAATATATTAAGTTCATTTGCACTAATCGAGTAGTCACAGTCAAGGATGACCCTAAGGCTATGCACTTATGTGAAATGGTAGCTTCCGGTCAGGTTTCAGTTATGCCTACTCTTATTCCTTCAGTGTCTTCCAATGTGTTGATGTTTACTCTAGCAAGACCTACTACAAAGGATACTCTTGAGATAGATGTCCCTAAGGAAGATCCTTTTGAAGCAAGAAATATTATGTCTACTCCTTCTACCTCTTCTCAAGAGAATGCATGTCTTAGTGATGATTGGGGTTCTTTAGAATTTACAAAATCCTTCATTGGAGAATATAAAGTCAACCCGATCCACTCAACCCTTCCAATAACATCATTTGAACCCGTTGTCAAAGATGGTCATTCTTCTGTATCACGAGATAAGGTGAATGCAAATAATAATGTTCTTAGTGTTGATCCTCCTTCTAAGGAAGATGATCACACTTATGTTAAGGAGGTTAATGTTGGTAGTCCTTCCAGGAAAGATGATGGCGATCTCATAGAGGAGTATGATCCCCATTGCCAAAATAATACTCTCCATGTAGATCCTCCTTCGTCTTCCATCTTCGTATCCTCTTGCAAGCAGTCAAAATTTTCTCCACAAGAGAAAGGGTTGCTTCCTGCTCCTCATCCTCTATCTGAGCAAGAGCATATTTTGTTGTGGCTTCTAAAAGCCTGCTTAATCACTTTTCCTCCTCCAACACACAAGAAATCTCATAGAGATGATAAAGAAAAAAATTATTTATGTGCATACCATTGAGTGCCTGGCCATTCCACTAATGAATGTAAGGATTTGAAGGATAAAATATAACAACTTCATGATTCAGTTTCCATCACTCATTTATTTTCTAATGCACCTACCTCTTTTTCAAATGACAAGTGACATCGAGGTTTATCTCTATCATGTATGTTTGCATGGTTCTCCTCCCTTGTAAGTTGGGGGCAGTGATAACTCATTTTGGAGATGTGTGTCCTTAAGGACCCCCTCTCTCCTCTTTATACACTTTCAAATAGACCATCCCTCAAGTGAACCCCTTTCTTTTGAAGGGATCCCAAAGGACCCCTTTGAAAGCCTTCCAATTTTTCGATGGTCTGCATGATTGTCCGCTTGACTGCATGTGTGGCTGCTTTGTTACAAACATGCTTTATCTATGGGTAAACATATCGCTTCGCAAGTGCGCCTATGAAGCCACTTTCCAGACTCTGTGGAGTCTCCTTTTCTGGGTTTCCTCCATGTGAGAGATCTTGGGGGATGCCTACTTGCAGGTCTGCAGGCCTATAAGGTGCTTTCATCTTGGTTTCCTCCACGTGAGAGATCTTGGGGGACCTTGCAGGTCTGTGGGCCTGTAAGGCACATACTTCATGGGCTTCCTTCATGTGAGAGATCTTGGGGGCTGCCTCCTTGCAAGTTTGTGGGCCTATGAGACACTTTCATCTTGTGGGATTTGACCATTGTAGTTCTAAGGGCCTTCAGTGTACTTTGTACAACTTTGTAGTTCCGCAGAGCTATGGAGTCCTTTTGTTTGAACCTCCTTGGGTCCAAGGACCTATGGAGCTATATCTCTTGGAATTTTCATTCCTTTCTAGCTTCTCCATCTTTCTCTTAAATTCTCTCTCTTCTCTTTTGTGTATACCGAATCGAAGATCTACATCTTCTTCTTCATGAGTATATGCCCTTCCTCCCTTCATTTTAGAATTCTTCTAAGTGTGTTATTTCTTAATTTGGGGATGACACATAGTACTGAGACAATTTTATACATCCAGGTCTCTTTCAATTTGTTGACTAAAATCCTTTATTGGATTTTTATGTTCTAACATTGTTGTCTGGTGCAGGTTTCTTGTCTAATTCATTTGTTTTGCAGGTCTTTAGCCTAGGGGCATGCTTCTATGGTTCGAAGAGTTATCTGCTTCCTCTACAGTATCCTTTTGGGATAACGATGTTATTTATGTTTTGTAGATTTCCTTTAGCGTACATATTAGTGTAGATTCATATGCCCACTAAAGTGGGGGAAAAATGTAATGTTGTAAAATTGCACCCCTTGCAATTTCACATGCATTCTTGTACCAGCTTTAGTGTCCACTCCCTTAGCATCTTGTGTAGGCTCATTTTAGCCCCTGCATCAGCCTTTTCCCTTCTCAAGATCCTCCACCACCCCTTTTTAGCAGCTACCCTTTGTGCACCAATTGTGCGTTAAACCTTGTGCTTTTCCCATTCATGTTCCATAGCGTGATGTGTCTGGACACTAGCGCACCACACGAATGTCTGCATGTCGTGCTAGCATCCTGCGATATTTCAATGTTCAAATGACCGCCTCTGAGCATGTTTACCACTTGTCATCTCCTTTGGTCGGTGGTAAAGGCTTAGGTCACCTTGTAACCAGCCGAGAAGCTTCTTTTGGCTTCTTTTCCTTAAATGTTATCTTTTCACTTCATTTGCAACTCTCACTCTAGCTTCACTCTAGCTTCACTCCAACTTCTAACTTCTCTCTAGCTTTGGCTCTAGCCTTCTACTCTCCAAATTTTGCTTGCACAACTCCATACAACTTGCTATAACAACACTTTCAAGCTTTTACAACAATCTTTGCTCTCTCCATTTGGATTCCTTAAGCATTGCAGCTCTATCTTCCTTATCTCATGCTTGTAAGCATCTTGGGATTCCACATCTCCTATCTATTGCATTTATACTTCCTGATATGGGTTCTCCTCCCCAAGCGGGGATTACTTTTATCACCTACATTTTGTGATACGGGTTCTCCTCCTCGAGCGAGGATTGCTTTTATCACATCGCACTTGCATACTCTATTATCTCTATCTATTTGGTTATTCGTAGAGGTGGGAACACCAAAACGGGGGTTTGACTGAGGCAAACCCCTATGCATCCCCAACACTTTCTCTCAATCTTACAAACGTAGGTATTGAAGATATCTACTAGCTGGAGGCTTCATTGCTTGGGTTTTTGTGATTATTTTTCTATCTCTTATTCTCTTACTTTGCTTCAGTTCTATCACATTCTGTTATTTTCCTATGTTTTAGAAGTACTCAAAAATTGAAGTAGAAGTAGTCATTTAGCTATTTTATGTGATAAGTTCGCTCTCTGATCCGTACGGGACACCAACATGCCTCTGGGATGCCAGTGCATCATGATGTCATCCGTATTCCACGCCATCGTCCTTTGGCCGAGAGCTTGTCAGTTTGTCCAAAAAATCTTCGTGACTTGCTCTTTTTGATTCTAGAACTCTCATGTCATTCCTAAGGTAGTTTAGGGAAGTTCGCCTCGTGAGGCTCTCTGAATGAAGAGAACTTGTGAGTAGTGAATCCCCCTTCTCTACAGTAATATATTGTGAGCTAATCCTCACCATGGTTTTTCCCATTTTGGGGTTTCCACGTAAAAATCCTGGTGTTCATGTGTGATGATGCATTGTCTTGTTTCCATGTTCTCTCTTGTTTTTCAGTCATATTTGTCATAATGTTTAAATGAATTTTATTTGAATAGTTTTATGGAATATTGATTCACCCACCTATCAGTATTCTGGATATTCAACAAAGTATTGGTTACAGGTTGATTTATTTTGTAGTTTAATTTAGGATTTTTTTTGAAGGATAATAGGTCTGATTAACTAGATAAATCAACATTTTTCTCCTTCTTGCATCCCTGATCTATCTTTTGCATTTATTTATCCTTCAGTTAGAATAGGTTTAGATAGGAATTCAATCTTGCAACAACCAATAAGCTTAATAACCGATAGGCCCCTTGAACATTATAGCCATATTGACCGCTCAACAAAATAGTAACATTGTGATCCAACACCCAGGACCTTGGGAAGTGTTTGATTTAACGATCACTTGCTTCTTTCAGGAGAGGTATGGTAATTACATCTTGCCTACATGTTGTGTTAATTTGGCCATCAACAGGACCAACTCGAGGAGGTTTTCCTTATAAGGAGCAATGTAGAAGAGGAAGTAATAAAGAAGATTATAGGAGAAAACTTCCTCGCACACCTGTCCACGTTCATAACTCTGCACTCCTAGAGCATTTTATGTATAATATCATCTAAACTTCTAGAAAGTTGGGATGGGGTGTTAGAGCTGCTAAGAGACTGGTGAGGCCAACTTACCTAGTTAGTGCGGAAGCTTCCTCAGGACGCCTAAGTGAGTACCCATGAGTAGGCTTGGTGGGGGACACTATCTATATTACCACTGCTCTCCATAATGAACAAGTCAAACAAGATGTTACTCTCCTTCATGTTGGACTGGAGAGGAATGTAATGGATACCTTTGCTCATTACATTGAGTTTAATGAAAACTTGTTTTCCCTTGCATAGATAGAGAGAAGCTAGGAAGTTGTGGAAGGCATCCACATCCTGCTATTCACTCTTTGTGCATAAAATCTTGTACTTGTAGTACCCTTTTTGGTATAATATAATATATATAGTTGTTTCTATGTTTTAACTATTTTACATGATGTGATGAATTTGATATTCTCTGAATTTGCTTCATGTTTTTTGTAATGCACCATTTCCATTTTTTGTATTATCTTAAGTAGGAATCTTCGAATGCAAGATGACAGTCTCAAGAATAATGTATGTAATCTACGACAGGTCCCAATGAGGTTTTAAGAACCTCATTGAAATTTGACATGGTTCTAATAACCTTTTATTCTCCACTTCACAATTTCTTTCTTTTTAAAGGCACAATTTGAAAAACTTGGGTGCTTTTTGAAAAGAGGCTTTGAGACCAACAAAAAATATACTACTACTTAAAAGAAATCCTTTGTTATCAGAAATGGGATAGGTTTTCAAAACCCTGTTAGAGACCGAAAAAGGTTTCAAAAATTTTAAAAGCTCTGAAACTGTTTTATCCCCGCTTGACCCTGAACTCTTTCTTTTTTGGTCGGTGCTTACCAAAGTTGTGAAAACTGTGTGTGGGAAATGTTAGTATCGAAATAAAATAATATAAACACACCAATGAAACATTAAACCAAAGAAAGCAAGATAAATTGAATTCAAATAAAACAAACAAAGCTTCTTCAGAACCGTTCCATTGTTCTCTATCTCCAGTGATTCTCTTGAAGCTGCTGCTCTCAGATTGTATAAGCAAAGCTTCTTAGAATGGCAACCTACAAAACGAGTATGCAAAGGGAGAGTAATTCTCTATCCTATATGCTGGTGGAATGAAATACTGATACAGATATGCACAGGGGCTGCAAATTATGCACAGAGGCTGTGGATTATAGATGTTTCTAAAACTATGAAATGAGGATGATAAGCCATGATATGGAATGCTATGCTATGCCAAAAACTCAAATGATATGAATGATTGAAAGCTAATTGACTATAGTTTTCCTGTATGAAAGCTTCTATCTTTTTCAGAGACCCGACAGTCCTTTTTATAGCTTTTTGCAAGCAAGAACCTGGCTGGCAAAGATCAATGGCTGTGAGATTGTCTGGTAATTTTGAATGGTGAGAGATGGAGAGGTTGAGAGGAAGATGGAAGATGTTGGGAGGTTAGAGAGAAGAATGGAGGCTTGTCTTCAACCCACGGGAACAAGCTTACACAGGAACAGAGAAATTAATTTTTCTATTTTGGAAGTTTGTTTCACGATTGTTGAAGATAATCCAATATTAAATAAATAAATTTATTTAATTTCATGTGAGTTTGATTTTTGATTTTAGGACTATAGAAGATTTAATTAAATATTTGAAATATTTAATTGTGCATAGACTTTAGAAGAAATATGGAATTGTGAATGGATTTTAGAGGAATTAATTAAATATTTGGAATACTTAATTGTGAATGGAATTTTGAGGATTTTTAGAAGAGAGGAATATTTAATCTTTATTTGAATAAAATATTCAAGCCAAGATTATATGATAATTAATATAAATAAATCATAATATTTATTTAATTAATTAAGAAATGGATAAGAAAAGTGATTAAATAAACTTATTTATTTAATCGAAATGAAAGAATGAACAATATAAATAAATTAAGATTTATTTATAAGTGAATTAGAGATTTAATTAAATATTAAAAATATTTAATTAATTACCACTATTGTGATGTGACCATTTTAGGTGTATACATTTTGCCCCTCTTGAAGTGATGTGTTTTTGCTTCAAAGAATTTTGAAATTTGCCCCAGATGCCGATTGTCAAATGTTGATAGGTATATGCCCCCTCGAACGATGAATCGATAAGATTTTGATATTTGAGAAATTTTTGAATTTTCAGATTTTTTTGAAATTTTTCAATTTTTATGATTTTGAAGATGTCGATTCATCGTTCAAAAATTATGATGTGAAGAAATTGACATGGAAAGATGTGAGATGAAAATTGATGATCAAAATTGCCCCTGCTATGATAAAATATGATAAAATGCCCCAATTTTTCCTTTAAATAGGTTAAAAATGTCATTTTCCCATTTTAACCTAGTAAAATTTGTAATTTTTTGAGCTCTGGAGTGAGAAAGATGGCACTTCCTATCCACCAGCACCATTTCGAGTGCATCCGACGACATCAGCGGCCAACACACTATGGACCTGCAGTATGTACCCCGTTAAACTTTTGTGATTTAAAAATTTTCCGTTTAGGGCACATTTTTCAACCTTTTTGGTGTCTGTTTGTATTCTTTTAGCGCCCTTTATCCTTTTCATAGCGCCCATGATGTGTTTTGTAGCGCCCTTGAGGAGTTTTGTAGCGCCCTTGATCCTTTCTGTAGCGCCTTTGATCCTGTAGCGCCCATGAGGAGTTTTGTAGCGCCCATGACTATTTTCATAGCGCTCATGATTGAGTATTGCTTTGAGTGATAAATTTGTTCCCAAGGAAAAATAATAGCTGATAAATTTGTCTTCATGAAAATGAAAAACAAATAGTTGTTTGATATGTTTGCTTCTAAGGTTGTTAAAAACAAATAGGATATTGATAAATTTGTTTTGAGATTTGATTGATTTGCCATGATGAATTGATTTTGATATTGTTTGGTCTTGATGTTCTCGTCCTATTCAATAGGAGAGATTGGGCATTTTGCAGCTACAAGAGACATTTCTGAGGACATGGAGTTTGATTCCGCAGCTTGTGCAGGCAGATCGAGATGTGATCGAGGCATGTGGATTGACCTCGTTGATTGACATGCCTGAGGTGCACCTCAACAGGGGTCTATTGACAACACTTGCAGAGAGGTGGCACAACAACACGAACACCTTTCACTTGGCGACAGGAGAGATTACCATGACTCCTAAGGATGTGTACCATATCTTGAGGATCCCAGTGATGGGAGAGATAGTGATTTTTGATGGCCGAGAGGCGGGATGCACTAATGCTTTGAGGCAGATTTTCAAAGATGATCAGATTGCTGGATATTTCATCCCATGGGGCGAGATTGTAGATTCATATGCGCCCTTTCCCTCTATACTTGCAGGCTTTATTGGAGGTGTGTTGTGCCCCAACCATAGGTCGAAGGGTTTTGCAGTCGGATGGGGTCATGTACTCGAGAGGATGGTGATGCAGGGCACACGTTATGCTTGGGGATCGTGCATGCTTGCACATTTGTATGATGAGCTACATCACATTGTATACGACAGAGGTCATAGTTTTGCAGTTGTTCGCTGTTACAGATATGGGCATGGGAGCATTTTACTGTCATGCGACCATTGACTTGAGGACGACGGCCGGTTGGTCGGCCATACAGATTCAGATACGCAGATATCATTACTCAGCTGAGGCTGGGTAAATTAGATCATTGGCAGCGTCTTCTAGATGATCTGGATACAGTTTGCTGGCGACCCTATGTAGATTATGAGGCATGGCCAGAGGATGCTAGGGAGATGCCCTACATGTTTACCGCCAGATATCTTATTGGCCAAACGCCTGGGATTATTGAGAGGTTTCTTCTTGGTCGGGTGTGTCGACAGTTTGGTCGGCCTCAGGGTATGCCCATGGGTTCTGCTATTTATGCACACCGACAACAGGAGATCACAGTGTGGGGTCCACAGGTTTCATATGATGCAGCAGTGGCAGAGTTTACCAGTTTGGGAGCTCAGATGTGGGACTATAGACCTGATATTCTTGAAGAAGGGATGACAACAGAGTATGGTCAATATGTATTGGATCATCCTATGCCACGACTATTTGATCCTGATGAGCCTATCCCTATTGCAAAGGAGAGATCACAGATAGCTGGTCATAGGCGACAGCGAGAGGAAGTTGCAGAGAGTGATGACTCTGAGGAGGATGATGATGAGTCAAATGATGATGGAGATAGCAGTGATGAGGAGAGTGGGGGTGACAGTAGTGGGGGTAGAGGTGGCAGAGGTGGACTGTGGATGAGACACATAGTTCCATCATCTTCTGTAGATCCCGTAGTATCAACTCCATTGTAATCAACAAATCCAGCATCATCAAGTCAGATAGCGACCTTGCAGGGTAGGGTACAGAGTTTACAGAGTCAGTTATTACAGGCACAGACCTTAGCTACACAGTTACAGGGACAACTGACAGCAGTGACGACCGAGAGAGATACAACTCAACGACAGGGTGAGGAGGCCATGGCTCTAGCTGAGAGTCTTTAGAGAGAAACAACAGGTGATAGCATGATGAGAGAGCTGACCAGAGCTGTCCGGGAGGCAGAGTTCTATAGGATCAGATATCATGATGCAGTTCCACCCGAGCAGAGAGTGAGTTATACACAGTCTCGGTCTACACATAGTCGTTCTTGGGCTACGAGCAGGGGTGTATCACAACCATTACCACCAGGAGATTATCAGGGGCAGGTGGAGCAGGTCCATCAGGTGTAGGTGGGATAGGTCCCAGACCAACACCATCAGAGGATAGCACTGCATAGTGCTTTTTGCATGATGTTTTAGTGATACTCTGTTGAGACATTTGTATACACACTGAGATGATCTCATTTTTGATGATGTTATGTCATGTATAGTTGACATCTTTGTAAATTTTGACATTCATTTTCAAGATATATGAAATGCAGCGATGATTCCTTATGTGACGAATGTGTCTATTTCCATATGATATGATGTTTATGATATGATGGTTTCACGATGTTATGCATGATATGAAAACGCAAGTGCAATACTATGATATGATTACAATCTATTGATGAACGATTATGAATATCAATGTGAAATGATGGATAGTACCATTTATGAATGTACATGAATGTTGTGAGTATGATGTATGCTTTAGTTTTATGATTTTCTGATGCAAATATGTATGAAAAATGTATGAAATGATTTTTTGTGAATGTCAAAATGTACTCAGTCATTTTATGAAACATTTGATACTTTGCCAGCTTTTGGAATAATCCATAAATGCAAAATGCAAATTCTAAAATGAATACAATCTATACTAACCATGTAGGGTATCTATACAATATTACCATTCTGAGAGCTTATTTGTGCTTTTTGTGTCATCATAGAGCATCGAAATGTTGAAAGTTAATACAAGCATCAAAGGGTATGTTAGCACCAGTGATGACCTGAGTATTGCTTTCATGAATTTTGATGTAGCAAGTTAATACAAGCATCTAGGTATAATTGAACCGAGATGACCTAAGTATCGCTTGCATAAACAAACAAGAGTTAACCCATTTCCTATGCAAATTCTGAAATGTCATCAATGATACGTAGTAGAGCATGTCTCACAACCAATTTGCATAGTACTAATGATTCGCTCACAAACAACAGACAAAGAAAAATCATACTCCTTCCTTGCTTTTCTAGTTCAGTACATCATCAAATTGCTCCAGAGATATGATAGAAAATCAACCAACAATTCAAATTTTGCCTAAATTATTCCAAACATTATTCAGATTAAGATCATCCAACTTGGTTATCAATCATTGATATTTGTGTTTGATTTAACGTTGTTTGGACCATGTTGTTTGATGTCATTGGCATTGAGTGATCATTTTGGTGTTGTGGTTGATTTGATGCGTCAATGTATGTTGCATTTTGGAAAACCATCATTTGTCCATTTGTGATGTTCTAAAAGGCTCGTTCCCCCTCTCTTGTCTAGTCTGTGTTTTATTTTTGCCCCCAATGTAAACACAACCTGAATATGATGGATATGTACAAATTCATCAAGCCATGATGAAACACAAGGATTCTCATTGCATGATATGGATATAATAGATATGTACAAGTGATAGATATGTATAGATGATGTCGTAAAGTGAATGCAAGACATAAGCTAATAGATAGAGGAGCCCATTTTGATCACAAGTTGCGCCTGTTTGCCAAGTTTTCACCACTTGTTTTTATTGCACTTTTCAAGACTTTTTTTTTTTAATAGATTTTCTCAGGACTTTTTATTTTATTTTTATGGATTTTGTTTTCAAGACTTTTTCTGATTTTTATGGATTTTTTCAGGACTTTTTCTTATTTTTATGGATTTTTTCAGGACTTTTATGATTTAGACATAGAACTTCTTCAAATAAATGCTGTTGATCGGCTATTCAAATAGGTCCCATTCTGACATAGATAACCGATATGCTCCAAAACCGTATGCTGCAATGATAACAAATGGACCAAGCCAGTTGGGTTCAAATTTTCCTTTCTTTTCTCTGTCTTGTTGATTACGTGGATTTTCTCTCAAGACTAAGTCACCTACTTGAAATGTCCATGGTTTAACTCTATGATTGTAGCTACGAAACATAATATGTTGATAACCCTTCAAATGATCAGCTACATGTTGATGTCTTTCATCTAACAGTTCTAGCTCTTGCAGACAAGACACTCTGTAGTCTTCATCATTTATCAATCCCTTGAGTGAGACTCTAACCGAAGGTATTTCTACCTCTAGTGGTAAGATCGCTTCTACTCCATAGACCAAGGCATATGGGGTAGCTCCTGTTGGTGTGCGAATGCTAGTTCTGTATGCCCACAAAGCTGGATTTAACTAGAAATGCCAATCACGACCAACATCATTTACTGTCTTCTTCAAGATTTTTAGGATTGTTTTGTTTGAAGCCTCCGCTTGACCATTGCCTTGTGGATAATAAGGTGTAGAGAACCTGTGTTGGATGTGAAATCTTTCACAAAGTTCGTCAACATCCAGATTCTTGAAAGGCCTCCCATTATCAGTGATTATAGAATTAGGAATTCCATATCAACAGATGATGTAATTCAGGATAAATGAAGATATTTGTTTACCAGTCACGGTCGTCAAAGGAACAACTTCAATCCATTTTGTAAAATATTTTGTAGCTGTGATGATGAATTTATGCCCATTTGATGATGAAGGATGAATTTTACCAACAAGATCTAGTCCCCATTGAGAAAAAGGCCATGTCAGAGTGAAAGGCTGCAGTTCCTGTGCAGGTGCATGAATAAGATTCCCATGGATCTGGCATTTAGAACACTTCTTGACAAAAGTAAAAGATTCTCTCTCCATCGTAGGCCAATAATATCCCATTCTAACAAGTTTCTTGGCTAAGGTTAAACCGCTTGAATGAGTCCCACAAATACCACCATGAACCTCTTGTAAGGCTTTTTCAGATTCGTCATGTTCAAGACATCGAAGCAACGTACCATCAAGACCACGTCGGTAAAGGATATCGGCGATCAAGGTATAACAGGATGATTGGCGTATGAAATTCTTTTTTGGTTTGAGATAAATCTAGAGGTAAGATGTTATCTTTCAGATAAGTATAAGTCTTGCCATATAAGGGTGAATCAAAACCAGTTAAATGGAATATAACTGGGGTCTCAAGATTATCATAGGCGGGAGAAAACAATTGTTCCACCAAGAATTCGTACCATTTTTTATTTTCTGATAATTGTAACAAGGAAGCAATTGTAGCCATTGCATCTGCAACTTTATTATCAATCCTTGGGATTTGTGAAAACTTGATTGCCACAAAATACTTTTTATAATCATCCACCATGTTCTTGTAAGGTAGCAGCTTATCATCTTTAGTCTGATAATCATCATTGATTTGATTAATGACAAGTTGTGAATCACCGTAGACTTGTAACTCTGTAATTTGCCAGTCCAATGCTATCCTCATTCCTGTGAGCAATGCTTCATACTCAACCATGTTATTTGTACAAGGAAACATCAACTGATATGATTTTGGAATGGTATGCCCTTCAGGTGTGACAAAAAGAATCCCTGCCTCCAGCCATGTTGCGTGTAAGATCCATCAAAGTACAATGTCCATGATTTCTTAATCATTGCTGTGAAGACATCTGCATCAGGAAATTCAATGTGCATTGGGTTTTCTTCTTGTAAAGGTGCTTCAACCAGCTAATCTGCGATGACCTGTCCTTTTATAGCTCTTCGATCCACATAGTGAATGTCAAACTCACTTAATATCATTACCCATTTTGCAAGTCTTCCTATTAAAGTAGCTTTGCTTAAGAGGTATTTTAGTGGATCGATTTTAGTTATCAGCTTAACTATAAGAGCCAACATATAATGTCACAAATTTTGGGAAGCAAACACTACCGCTAGAAAAGATTTTTCAATGAAAGTGTAATTTAGTTCATGACTTGTTAAAGTTCTGCTGATATAGTATATGGCTCTTTCTTTGCCTATAGAATCCTCCTGTGCTAGCAATGCTCCCAAAGATACTTCTATTGCTGAAATATATAGTATGAGTGGCTTTCCTGGAATTGGTGAAATTAGAACTGGTGGATTTATAAGATATTGCTTGATCTGATTGAATGCTGCTTCACACTTTTCCTCCCATTTGAATGGAACATTTTTATGCAATAAATGTGTAAATGGTAAGCTTTTGTCTACCAGTTGAGCTATAAACCTCCTGATGGATTGTAGGCATCCTTGCAGTGATCGAAGTTGAAAAATATTTCGTGGTGGCGACATGTCCATTATAGCTTTTACTTTTTCTGGATCAACCTCTATGCCTTTTTCTGAAACAATGTATCCCAGGAGTTTTCCAGATTTAACACCGAAGACACATTTCTTTGGATTAAGTCGAACATTGAACTTCTCCATTCTAATAAAGATCTTTGACAAAATTTCAAGATGTCCTTCTCTTGTGTGACATTTGGCCAATAAGTCATCCACATAGTCTTCCATGAAGGTGTGCATCATGTCATGAAAAATGGTTGTCATTGCTCTTTGATAAGTCGCTCCTGCATTCTTTAACCCAAATGGCATTACATTCCAGCAATAGGTACCCCAAGGGCATGTGAACGTTGTTTTATCTTGATCCTCTCATGCAATATTTATTTGGTTATATCCTGAAAACCCATCCATTAGTGAATACATTGCATGGCGAGCAATTAAATCAACAATCATATCTATGTTTGGCAAAGGGAAGTCATCTTTAGGACATGCTTTGTTCAAATCGCTGAAGTCTATGCAAATTCTAATCCTTCCATCTGGCTTTGAAACAGGTACAATATTGGAGATCCATTCTGCATAGTCAATAGACCGAATGAATCCAACATCTAAAAGCTTCTTTAACTCTTCTTTAACCAATAATGCAACATGCAGATGCATTTTTCTGAGTTTTTGCTTCACAGGTTTTGCCCCTATGTTTATAGATAAATGATGCATTATCAGATTAGGATCTAACCCTGGCATATCAACATATGACCAAGCGAAGTTGATTTGATTCTCCTTTAGGAACTCTATGAATTTCAGTACTTCTTCCACTGTTAATGATGCTGCAAGTTGCAAGACTTTTGGCTGCTCTTTTGTACTTATGTTGATGGATTCTGTTGGCTCAATCAAAATAGAAGATATTTCTTGATAATGTTTAGGAAGAGTGTCAAGTTTCTCATCCTTTAGTGCCTCAGAAAGGTTTTCACCGTAGGATTCGCTCTTTATTTTTCTCTTGTTGTGATCTACCACTGCCGTTTTTTGGTTTTCACCGATAGATCTATCTTTTATTTCATTTATTTTGCAGCTAAGAGACTTGACACCCTCCCTATCAAAATATTGAGTATGAGATTCTTCGATAGAACAATTGTTTTCTTGACTAGATGAACAAAGGAAATTTACAATAGCCTCATCATCATGGAATATAGGGATATGGATAGGTGCGTCATTGTCCCAATCAATAAGTTCCAAATAAACTAAAGGCATGGGATCATTAGGTTGGGTAAGGTCTTTAACTGTCAAAGTCATGACATAGTTGTCATTTTCAAGATGGACAAGGTCTATGATGGTATTCTCCTATTGATTGTCAATCTCGTTAAAATCTGAATCGTCCTCACTTGAGTCATGATCGCTTTGTAAAACATAATCAAGTGGAGGCCTTGAACCTTCTCCTTGTAAGAACGTGGGTGCAAATTTGTGTATGACATCCACCCTTTTCTCTGTTAAGAATGTATCATCAGAGACATCATCCCATTCGTATTCATTAGAATCAGTGTCTGAACTATTCTGCAATTGAAAAACTGACCCATAAATTTTTTGTAGAACGACATCTTCATGGGGTTTATTTGAAATTGATTCTCCTTTATGAGTTTGCTGTGCTTGCTGTGAAGTTGACTCTTCTGTATCTTTACCATATCCAAGTCCTATTTTATCATTTGGATGTATTGAAAGAGGTTGAATTGGATCAATGATTCCTTCTTTTCTTTTTCCTATAGGACCACTTCCTTCATAACCCATTATTTGCATGATAGTATACCCTTTGCCATATTGCTCAGTAGGTAACTTGATGTGCAAGAGAGATTCATATTCAACTTTGTATAGCCAACTTAGGATGTCCCTATCTTTGGCTTCTTCTTTGGTGGTGTTAGCTTTAATGAATTGTCCATCAAACTTTGTGATTGGCACAGAAGCTTGGGATGTAGAGGCTGTTGCAATCTTTTGATTTGATAGGTTTGGCTGACCATGTGACCTTGGAGGAGGTAAGGTAGAGAGGGATAGCGAATATTCGCCTACTCCTTTGTCTTTGAAATGTAGCTTGGTGTCAAGATTCTTTGTCAGTTCTTGCAATTGGTCTTGTAGATTGGAAGAAGAAACAAGAGCCTCCCTATTATGTGGCACAAAGGCGTCTTAAGTTGCTCAAAGATTTGAACAAGTTTGGGTGCTATTGTAATCAGCTTGTATAGTTATTTCCTATCCATCATAAGAAACTTGAGGCATTGATGGTACATTGATGGTACTGCTTGCATATCATGAATCCATGGGCGACCCAAAAGTATGTTATAGGAAAGATCCTGATCTAGAACCTGACAAAACGTATTTTTCACAACAGGTCCCAATCTGATAGGTAGCATTATTAGTCCTTTGGAAGCTCTTTCTTCATCATCATATGCCTTGATAGTTATTTTCCTTCGTGGATCAATGGAATTTTCTGATATGCCTAAGGAATGCATAAGTTTTAAGGTAAAAATGTTTAAACCGGCTCCTCCATCTATCAAGACACGTCTAATTCAGTGTTTATGGATCATAACTCAAGATAAAGCGATGAATTATGCGGATGTGTCATGGAGGCATCATTTTTTCAGAAAATGAAAGACAAGTGGGGGAAGACAAATGTCCCACCATGGCTTGAAATTTGTTTACATCCAAATCTGTGTCAACGGTTGTATTTACAAGAGCTTCTTCTAAAATATTCTTGTGTATGGGGGATATTTTGAGAAGTTCAAGGATGGAGATTTGAGCTGATGTTTTTCTCAATTGATCAACTAGATTATAATGATTTGGAGAAGGAATAGCTGCCTTAGATGAAATCCCTTTTAGAACAAATTTTGCTTGTCCTCTCGTAGTCACATTAACTTGTTGATACTCTTGTTTTTCCTTGATTTTGATAACATTAACCCGTTGATCATCTGCATAGATATGGCGGATTATGTTGTCTTCAACATTATTTATGATTTTCGCTTTGGTATCTAATGTTTCCCCCTTTTGATAGTTTGGTAAAGGATCTTTGAATGCTTGATGATCATCATTGGTATGATGTCCTTCAATTGTGATGGTGCCATTGTCAATTAAATCTTGTACTAGATTTCGCAAGGCTTGACAGTTATTCGTTCTATGACCTTTACATTGATGATAATTGCAATAATACGAGTCATTCCATGATGGTGGTTTGACTCATGGCTCATAATCTCTTTGTGGTGGTAAGGTGATAACCTTATTATCAAGAAGCTCCTTGAGAGCAGACTCAAGAGATTGACCCAAAGTGGTAAAATTTGTCGATTTGAAAAGAATGGAGGTCTGGACGATTTGATGTTTGGGTATTGCCAAGATTGTTATTGAAATTACCACAATTTTGATTGGTCATGCTTTCTTGATTGGAGTTTTGTCCTTGTTGTTTGTTGTTTCCTTGTTGGTTGGTGTTTCCTTGTTGATTGGTATTTCCTTGTTGGTTGGTTCATGGAGCACTTGATAGGTTGAAGATAAATGGTCTTGTTCGTAGATTATTTGCATCTACTATACCATCATTGACAACATTTTTATTTCTGTTCCAAAACCTTGTTTTATCATTCTTGTTTTGGTTGGATGAACTTGGATTATCAAGTTTTATCACTCCTCGTTTAACCAAGGCCCCTTCAATGGTGATTGTGTTTTCAATCAATTTTTCAAAGTTATGAGGACAATGAAGATTAAGCCTGTAACTTAATTCTTGATCTAGGCTATTGATGAAGATATCCATCTTTTCCTTTTCAAGAATAGGACAGGAATATCGCGCAAACAACCTTCTCCACCTTTGCAAAAACGTAGTGAAGGATTCTCCTACTTTTTGTTTCACTTTACAAAGATCAAGCATTGTTATCTGGTGTTGGATGTTGTAGGCGTATTGTGATATAAACTGATTTATTAACTCCTCAAAGGTTTTGATGGGGGGGGGATCTTGGAAAGCCACTCCATGGATTGTCCACCCAGACTTCATGGAAACAATCGCATTAAGTAGGTAACATCATAAGAGAATTCTAGAATCATATTTCAGAAATCCCTCACATGTTCAATAGGATCAGTTTTTCCATTGTACCTATCAAATTTAGGGATTTCGCAATGTTTTGGAAAAGGGATCATTTGAAGACTCCTATCGAATGGATAAGGAGATATGTCATCCAAAACATACTTCTTTGTTGCACCCCCTTGCATCTCCTTTATTTGCACTTGTATCTTTTATCTGTTGAGTAAGGGCACTAAAATCATTAGGAGGAGTTTCAGGATTCTGTTTAATCCCTTCTATATCGAAATTGGAAGGTAACTTAGCTCCTTGATTAGCTAATGAAAGAAAATATCTTTCTTTGTTTCGTTCTAAAATCCTTTCCACGAGATTATGGAATCGGGGATCTTGCTCTACTTCTTGAAGCTTTTCTTCTGTTAATTAAATGTTTCCTCTTCTTTCTCATTATGGTCACCCATTTTGCTTGTGGTAGTTTCTCCTTCATCTTTTTCCATGTGTTTTCGAGATCTCGTGAAAATAGGCATAAGCTTTGTTCCAAATTCTACTAACTTTTGATCAAAAGAATGAAATAGTGCAATTTGTGATAGATATGAAAGTCAGGATAGAATGAAGATTCTATGACTTGAAAGATTTCTAGCCTTTAGCTTGTGTTGTTCCCTAATTGAAAGGATGAAAATCCTGTTGGCGGGAATTTAAGCAAAAGATCAAGAAAAGGATGATTTTGCACTTTATGAAGTTTGATCATAACTTCGTAAAAGGATGGATTTTGTGATAAATGCCTAATGTGATTGAGTTCTCTATTGCAGAAATTGATTTGGACAAGTAGAATATTCAATTGCAGGTTGGGGAATATAACAAAAACGAATACGTTGACTATGGTTGTGCCTTTGAGAAAGGGCTCTTCTTTGAAAGAAAGCTCGTGAGTATAATGGTTCTACAACATAATCATCAGTGAAACCTCTAACACAGTCATGATATCGATGAAGAAAGGTTCTATATTTAAGTAAAACCTTTCAACTTTGGTACAAGAATCGTCTTTTCTTCAATAATTTCTTGTAACTAAGTGGTTTCTTGTAACAAAGGTTGTGGATTTCCAATCTCGTAACATGAGAGTAATCAATGTGATTGTGAGTTTTGGATGATCTTTACTGAATTAATGTATTGAAAACACATCAAGCAAGTTGTAGAATAGTTGTGTTTAAGTCATATTCTAAACATTAAGTGTATGATCAAAATGTTGTTCAAAAAATGTTTTCACAAGTTTCACACATGACAGATAGATCAAACAGACTCACTCTTAGTACTCAAGTAGGTCATCATAATAATCAACAACCCACATCTTAGAACTGCGTCGACTCACACAGCCGTGTCACCCCCGAAAGGGTGCCCGTGTTTTTGTCTTTTCCAGGCGCGTACTCAGAGTGACAGAAGTGGATACCGGATCCCATAAGCAAACAATCCTTGGCAGTTATATGGTGAGTGTCTTGGGGGTAGATTCTTCCCTCCCCTGCACTGTGATTATTAGGATGTTCGAAACTGACTTCGGTTAGATACTACACTAAGTTCGTAGTAAGGGCTTCCGTTCGGTGCAGCAAATGATAAACTCCCTCGAGAGACCTCCCAACCTTTAGAACAAAGGCTTTGGGGATGGTTATCAATGCACACTACCGTCGAATGGGATTTTCATCAACCATCCACATTTGATTAAAGTGGGTTGGAAAACTTGGCTTTAGTTGTTCCCACTTAGGTCATCCCCGTAGGGTGAGTACTTTTTCCCACTACGACAAACCTTCTAAAAGGTTGTAATTAAAACAGTAAATTTTCATGAAATTGAAAAGACAAGTCTGGTATTTTGATCACCCATTTAAGGGGAGAGCATAGACCTATTGCCACAAAAAAAGCAAGCAAATGTTCTTTTTAAAACCCAAATCACAATTGATCTACTCTAAGTGAAGATATTGCTTCACAAAAGCAAATTGTTCAATTTTAATTGCAAGATTTGTGTAGTGACTACCCTAGATTGATTCATTTAAAAATCCAAGTCTATCCTAGGATTGATTAATTTTGATTAAGTGACTATCCTAGGATTGGTTCATTCCAATTAAGTTCCTACTAGCCACGATCGCGTCGGATCTAGTCAAATCGTATTTAAGTTACAAATTACAATTGCAGGTTTTGAAAAATCTATGCTAAAAATAAAAATTACGCTAAAACAGACATCATGGGCGCTATCAAACCACTGATGGGCGTTGTGAAACTTCTGATGGGACCTGTGAAACCTCTGATGGACGCTATGAAACTTCTGATGGGCGCTGAGAAACCTCTGATGGGCGCTATGAAACCTCTGATGGGCACTATGAAACTTCTGATGGGCGCTATGAAAACTCTGATAGGCGCTGTGAAACCTCTGATGGGCACTGTGAAAGCTATGATGGGCGCTGTGAAACTTCTGATGGGCGCTATGAAAACTCTGATGGGCGCTGTGAAATCTCTTATGGGCACTGTGAAATCTCTGATGGGCGCTATAACAGTATTAAAGGGCGCTAAACTAGGTATGATTTGCACTGAAGCATGTTTATTGCGCTAATACGCTGTTTTAGCCATGACCTGTCAAAAAAACCTGCAAAAAGATGTTAAAATTGGGGCAAGAGCCCCACAGTGGGCACAAAAAATGTGTGTGGGAAATGTTAGTATCAAAATAAAATAATATAAACACACCAATGAAACATTAAACCAAAGAAAGCAAGATAAATTGAATTCAAAGAAAACAAACAAAGCTTCTTCAAAACCATTCCATTGTTCTCTATCTCCAGTGATTCTCTTGAAGCTGCTGCTCTCAGATTGTATAAGCAAAGCTTCTTAGAATGACAACCTACAGAACGAGTATGCAAAGGGAGAGTACTTCCCTATCCTATATGCTGGTGGAATGAAATGCTGATACAGATATGCACAGGGGCTGCAAATTATGCATAGGGGCTGTGGATTATAGATGTTTCTAAAACTATGAAATGAGGATGATAAGCCATGATATGGAATGCTATGCTATGCTAAAAACTGAAATGCTATGAATGCTTGAAAGCTAATTAACTATAGTTTTCCTGTATGAAAGCTTCTATCTTTTTCAAAGACCCGACAGTCCTTTTTATAGCTTTTTGCAAGCAAGAACCTGGCTGGCAAAGATCAATGGCTGTGAGATTGTCTGGTAATTTTGAATGGTGAGAGATAGAAAGGTTGAGAGGAAGATGGAAGATGTTGGGAGGTTGGAGAGAAGAATGGAGGCTTGTCTTCAACCCACGGGAACAAGCTCGCAGGAACAGAGAAATTAATTTTTCTGTTTTGGAAGTTTGTTTCACCAGTTGAAGATAATCCAATATTAAATAAATAAATTTATTTAATTTCATGTGAGTTTGATTTTTGATTTTAGGACTATAGAAGATTTAATTAAATATTTGAAATATTTAATTGTGCATAGACTTTAGAAGAAATATGGAATTGTGAATGGATTTTAGAGGAATTAATTAAATATTTGGAATATTTAATTGTGAATGGAATTTTGAGGATTTTTAGAAGAGAGGAATATTTAATCTTTATTTGAATAAAATATTCAAGCCAAGATTATATGATAATTAATATAAATAAATCATAATATTCATTTAATTAATTAAGAAATGGATAAGAAAAGTGATTAAATAAACTTATTTATTTAATCGAAATGAAGAATGAACAATATAAATAAATTATTTAGATTTATTTATACGCAAATTGAATTCAAAGATTTAATTAAATATTATCAATATTTAATTAATTACCAGACTATTGTGATGTGACCATTTTTAGGTGTATACAAAAACCATTTCAGGCTCCGACGTTTTCATAACTTTACAAAGAACTAATATAATGACAAAATTTAGACTTAGCTTTGAAACATCAGAAAAACATAGGGACATGACAACCATAGCAACGTCCGACATAGTTTCGAAAACCATGGGAAAGGACAACCATTTTAACTTAGGTGAAATTTTCATGGGTGGACAGTTTTGAGGGAATGACAAAAACCACAATAACACCAGGTAAAGAACATTTGACACATGTAAATAGAGTGTTTAGGTACTTGAAGAGAAATCTAGATTATTGTTTGCTTTATCATGGTACTAATAATGTGGGAAGAGTGTTGAGTTTACAATGATTTGTTGATTTGTTATGTTGGAGATCTATAAGAAGATATATATTTATTCTATTTGGAGGAGTAGTAAGTTGGATGAGCAAGGGGGAGTAGGTAGTTTCCCTATCAACTATTGAGGCAAAATATATGGATGTAACACACACTTATAAGTAGACCATGTGGTTGAATATTTTGAGTAGCGATATCATATATAAGAGTCAAATAATGATGTGTAATTCACAGTGCAATTTGTCTAGCTAAGAATATTGTACCCCATGCTAGAGCCAAGCATGTTGATGTGTAGCATCATTTTAGGAGAGAGATGGTTAAAAATAGGAAATTCTAGATGGAAAAAGATGATACTCAAGTAAATACTACATATTCTTTGACAAAAACTTTAAGTATTGTGAAGTTCATGTGGTGTAGGGATGAGACAAAGTTATCCCATTCTTGAATCTGGGGTTAATCTCTTAGGTTGAATACCATAAGTTATCTCATGGTAAATATCAAGTGAGAGAATATTAGGACTTAGGTGATATCAACCTACATAAAGTCCTTGTAGGAAGAGTTTGTCTCATTCTTGAGGATGAGGTTAATCTCTTAGGTTGAATACCACAAGTTCTCTTATGGTAAATATCAAGTGGGAGAATGTTAGGAATTTGGTGATATTCACCTATAGAGAGTCCTTGTAGGAATAGTTTGTCTATAATCTTCAGTGGACTGTTATAAGTAGTAAGTTATCAAATATTGTGGTACAATAGCCAGGGTGATTTATATAAGACAATGATGTTGTAGGTGTTGTGGTGTACACCATATATTTGGTTTCACATGTAGTGATATTGTGGCAACAACTACAAGGTATTTGGAAGAATAACTCATAATTACATACGAATTAAGTGTTTTTGAAGCATGATTAGTGATGGTGGAACATATGCAATAGAATTGTTGAACACAAAAGAAGATTTGAGGGTAGTATAATGTATTGAAAGATGGAAATAAATGTCACAAGTAGTCAAGAGTAATGTTATATTGGTGTGAGCTATCCCAAGAAAGGAGCATGTAGTGGTGGTTATACACATAATATGCATATGTATTGACATTGTTTAAAGGTTGTAGATTTTTATTCATAATGTGTGACAATAGCAAACTATACAAGGATATTATTCATGTGGAGGTGTCATTCTTGGTGGTTATGTAGTATGATGACATCATATATGGTCAAATTATAGTTACAGGACTCTTGGTATTCCATGAGTTGGTTAAACAATTGGCAGTTGTTTTTCCTATGAATATGTCTATATATCAATTTTTAGGAGTGTGTCAAGATTACTCATGATTACAAATTAACTTGTAATACACTAAAGACATTTATACAATGTTGGTATGTAATAGTTAGAACAAGTACAAAAGAAGGGTATGTTGTAGATTGAGACTGTGAAAATATTTCCAAAGAGCTTATTTTATTGAATATATTTTGATTTTAGCTAATAGAATTATGAACATCTTTTGGTAGTGGTTTTTTAAGAAAGAGTTTCCCACATGAATATTTTGAGTCTTATGCAATCTTGTGGATGCATATTGTTTCATTTACTTCCATGCATTTTTTTAGATATATTTTGTGACAGTTTTGCTTGTCTTTTGGATGCAATAATCTTAAGTTTTCATCACCCCAATCTATTAGTCCTTTGCATTAGGGATTAAAATCACCAACACAACCCACATCTTTTGTATTTACTATAGAGTCCCATGAAAACACTTGAAAATTATATTTGTCAACATTCTAAAATCCCTTATTCAAAATTCTTTTTTGCATTCCATTATTTTTAAGAAAAATAAATCTTTCTGTAACATTTTACAAAATGTCACATAATCACCCAATTTCTTGCTCCAAATAGAGAATAACTAATCATCGAATAATTTCATGAAGGAAATGTATCAAGAGTTAAGTAGACATAAAGCAACAATATATTTAAGCTTGAACTCCTCTTTTTTCAAAATGCCAACCATTTCCTCACTAGGCACAAAGGACAAAGCAACTACATGCTCACCTTCTATGCCTTCATTTTTGCCATGTGTTTGAACAGACCTTCCATTTTGTACTATAAACTCTACTCCTTCACCAACTAATGACCTATCCCCTACAATAAGAACATCCCTAAAAGGTTTGTAATCACCTCTAAATGCATTATTATCCTTCTCGACAGATGCCATCAATCTAAGGCTTTGCACCCTAAAATAAATGCAAGATCTAAGAGATTACAAAGGATGTGAATCCAAAAAAGTTAACCATTCTAATATTAAATTAAAAAATACCCTGCCAAAATCTCAAGCAAACAAATTAAAAAATATAAAAAGATCAACGATCACAAATGAAAACAAGACTAAAAAAATGAGACAAAGAAACACAAAGAAGAGAGATTAACAAGGACAATAAGACTTTTCAACTTCCACCACCACCACCCAACACTAACTCCCCCTATGAAGAAAATTTTCTTTAAAAGACTCCTTCACTATTTTAACATGAATATAATAAACATAACTATACTTTCATTAATTAAAATTTCAATTTAACAATTAACCTTAAGTGGGGAGAGATTATCTTTTTGATGTGGGGGCAAGGCTGCAACATCATACACAACCTTCTAAAATAAATAGTCCAAATTTTGGAACATATAAAGCTATTATACTCTTTCTCTTTCTTCTTACGACTAATACATAGTCAAAGAAACGTGCTATGGCTCAACAAAAACATTAAAAAACAGGAAGTGAATGGAGAGCTTTCCATTCCAAGAATAACAGTGAAGTTGTTCCAACACAGAGATTATGACAGCGCCATGGAAGAAACACAGTTGCAGCCATTAGAGAGATATCATAAGGATAATGAAAACGCCATGCAAGAAACATAGCTGTCACAATGATCATGCAATTATAACGCCATGCAAGAAACATCGTTGTCACAATGATCATGCAATAATTGCAATAAATAGAGATAGTAAGTCAACTATGAAATCAGCATGGTGGAAACAACGTTCATCGCCTGTGGTAAGGACAAATTTATTTCTGTGTGTGCAACCTGTGAGTTTGGAAAATGAAACTCATTTTTTCCTATTTTCAGGATTGAACACTGAATTAATCACAATATATAAATGGGTTAAGTACAAGAATACCAAAGGAAAACCCAATACTCTAACCAATTTCAAACCAGAAATTATTCCTTCAATTTGATCCAAACACAAAATGGAAAGAAAAGAATGATTCTACACTTCATCATTTCATTTCAGTGTTTCTTATATATAAATATTATTCTATGATATTGAAATAATTAAAATTACATTTTCATTCAGACAGACTTTACTGTTCATCTTATTTTCTAATGATTTCTTATCTACAAAAGATATAATTTATAAAATATGAAGCTTTTCCTTCTCATTTAGAGTGAAAAAGAAATGTGATTCTTCTCTTCTTCACAAAACAATATCTCCAAGTAACCAAAGGTTAAAATGAGCTCCGAACTTCAATTAAAAAAGGAGCATTAAGAAGACTCATCTAATTGATATCTATATGATAAGAGGACTCAGCTAATTGAACTGTATAATGAGAGGACTTGTCATATGTCTCTTAGCCTTGAGCCTGTGTAGGTTGAAAGATAGATATGCTATGAAGAGAGTGAAACACTTTGCTATCTAAGAGGGATAGCTTATGAGGGAAGTTAATCCAAGTGCATGTGAGAAAATTTATGCTCTCACTTCCAAGAGATGTAGTATGCACAACCATCTGTAACTTTTTTTTTTGCATGATTTCATGATATTGTGTCTCCTTTATTAGTTTAAGTGGGACACTCAAACTTAACATTTCTTAAATATTTTTAGCATATCTAGATTTTTCCCTCCTTTATAGAGTTAGTCAGTGTCTTTCTTTGTCTATTGGATACTCACTTCATTTATCTATGAACTTCATGTTACCTCTACTCTTTTTATGACTAGGGATAGTGTTGTGTAAGAACATGATGTGTTATCTTTAACTATCTCTCATTCTCATACCTTAGTACATGATGTTGATACCCCTTTTATGATGGGTATGGATGAGGTAGCTCTACCTTGTATTGTTACATATGCAAATGATATGAATTGTGATGCATTTGATTCTTTGTTATCTATTAATGATAATATGATTTTTTATGATCATTTTTGTTGATCTCTATAGATACTTTTGATAGTATTTTACCTAGTGGTACATTACATGATGATAACATGTATTATGTGTTTAGTTTATTATATTTTCATGATTCCTTATTATCTCCATGTTTATTAAATGATGATATTATTATGATTGGTGAGAAGTTATTGTTGGTCTGTGGAGCCCACTTAGACTTTGGAGTTAAGATTTTGGTTACTTTGTTATGTGTGATTTCCCCCCAAATTGATTAATGGGGGAGTGTAGGGGGCGGAGCCCACAGTGTTAGTTTGGGGGAAATGCCCCCAGAGGGAGTTGTTGGGGGAAGCATCCCCAGCCAAGGGCTTAGGGGAAATACCCCCAAAACAAAAAAAACACCATTTTATTAAAGGAAATTCATTGCTAATTTCGGTTGAAAAATAGTTAAGTAATTGCCTGAAATAATAAGTTTTATTTGTTACAAATTGGAACACCGATAGTCACGCAATGTGAAGTTGGATTGCACGCAACAAGGCACGCATGAAAGAAGATATAAAGTCGCAGTTCTGAGAAAACAAATACACAACAAAGTGCGTGGGAATATATCACAATTTTGCATTGTGAACTTGTAGCAGCTTAGAGTGTGTTGTGTTGTGAAAATCATGAGGAATTGAAGTTGCTCATTGCAGCTCATATTGTTGCAAGTTATTTGCATTTGTTTATCGCTGAAAATTTAATAAAATTGGACTACTATTGTTTGTGGACGTAGCCCAAAGGGTGAACCACGTTAAAAATTGTTGTCTTGTAGGTCTCTATAAATTTATTTCTCTGTTTAGTCATTTAAATCTGCATTATATTTGGTAATTTAACTCCTCTATTTTGTCGAAAAATCCTAACAATTATTACAATAATTTTAATGGTATAATGATACATTGATACATGTTAAATTTATCTTACTTTTTTATTATGATTACATAACTATGATATATTACTAAGTAGTGAGTTGAGTAGAGTTTAAGTGAGTTATTACAATAATTTTAATGGTATAATGATACATCGATACATGTTAAATTTGTCTTACTTTTTTATTATGATTACTTAGCTATGATATATTACTAAGTAGTGAGTTGGGTATAGTTTAAGTGTTAGAGAATTGTAATGGCTTGTTTCATCTTATTTGATTGAGGATATTATGGATTTAGTCGAGACCTCATGTTTTATCTTCAAATGTTTATATCATCTAACATTTTCCTTATGTATCCCCATTTCCTACCTTTCATACTAAGCTATCTCCTCCTAGGAAATATATACTTCCATGCTAAAAAATCTTCACTATGTAACTATCAAATACTCAAATAAACATATAAAAGGATGAATAAGGGTCATAATGTTCCATCTCATTAGTTAATCTTACCATTTAGTACATTTAATATTCCTCCTAAGCCTAAAATTAACCCCAACACACATAAGAAATAATATTATTCAAAAAATTTAGAGTATCTCTTTAGGATTTATTATATCCTTCACCTTGTATAAGGAATCATGCATAAAGATTTAAAAATATTCAAGTGAATTATATCACTATTCCACAATTGGTGACTTCTTTGATATAATTTCTATTGGTCATAAGGAACCCCATGGTATTACATTTGATGGCATAGATATTCCACTTGAATTAATTATTAATTAATATCAATCTTTACATATTGGGGTTAGATATGGCAAGGTGAACATAAGACATTACTTGGTTGATAAAATATCTAGTTTGAACATTGTATTGGATATGTTTTTAAAATAAGTAAAATATGAATATCTCTGAGTTGCAAAAATCATATATTACTATTAGAGGATTTAATAATGTTGGTAGACATTCTTTGTGTACTCTTACTCTTCTTAGATCACATACAACCCACTTACTTTGGATAAATGGTTGCATGTCATGTGTAGATAAGTCTCTTATAATACGTTATTAAGGCATCCATAGATACTTGTTATGTAGATCATGTCTTCTAAATTTTATTGACAAGTTCAATTTTGACATAATAGTAAGCATGCCAAATATTAGTAGACCTTCACCATTTAGCCTTTGTCAAATAATCTATTACCTTAAATATTTTATTACATCGAATCAACCAATCATAGATGAAGCTAAAAATGAAAATTGACACAAAATGATAGTGTATTATCTAATAACAGTTGGGGCAATTGGAATTTACACCTTGTGGTGTAGGAAATTATTGGATTAATCCTAAAGCTTACAAGATTCCTATTCTTTACATGGATACATCCACCTACATTTGATCACTTGAAGTGCACAATGATGATAAGTCAACTTGTATATGTGATAGTGATTTATAGAGTAATAAGAATACTACAATTCTTGTTCCTCCACTTGCTTAATTATATGATCCTAAAGGTTCAAGATTATGCCAAAAACTTGTTATAAAGGAAAAAAAAATGGATGACATGAACATGGTATACTTGTCATTAATATTATAGGAAAACTAAAAAAAAGTGTTATCAATTAGATGCTTGAGCAAATAAAGAGGTGATTAAATATCAAAATAAAAAGATAAAAACATGTTTCCATGGTTCATTCTAGTTTTAGCTTTAATGACACGGCCACAGAGGGGTCGGGTTTCAGAGGCCAAGTCATCGGGGGCCGGCAGATGTTCAAAATGGCCACAGAGGGGCCGGGTTCCAGAGGCCAGGTCGCCGGGGGTCCACGGATGTTCAAAACGGCCACAGAGGGACAGAGTCCCGAAAATGGCCACGGAGGGGCCAGGTCGCCGGGGGCCAACGGATGTTCAAAACAACCAAAGAGGGACGAAGTTCCGGAAGGAAATTTTTGAAACCCCCGAAACTTGACGAAACCTTGGCAATTCACTTAGGCACCACAAATACATCCCAAAATCCACAAGAAACTTGACCCCAAAGTCAAAAATGTAGAAAGCGGACCACCGGGGGTCAACAAAAGTTCTTAACAGCTAAAGAGGGACAAAGTTCTAGAAACGGCCACAAAGGGGCTGGGTTCCGGAGGCCGGATCGCCGGGGGCCGGTGGATGTTCAAAACAGCCAAAGAGGGACGAAGTTCTAGAAGGAAATTTCTAAAACCCCTGAAACTTAACGAAATGTTGGCAGTTCACTTAGGCACCACAAAAACATCCCAAATCCATAGGAAACTTGTCCCCAAAGTAAAAAATGTAGAAAAAAGTGGATCGAGCGACCAGGGACCAAGTCAGCAGGAACAAGACAAAAGGAAGAAAAGGGAAGGGGGAATTTGTTTCTCCCAGGATTTGAATACCCTAATTAGGTGAATTTGGTCAATGGAATTTGATCATTTGAAGGCACATGACCAATTTGGGCTTGGAAAATGGGGCACGCAAAACAAGACAGGAGCAAAGTAGCCCGTCAGGAGCAAAAAGAGGGGGTCCCTGCCCATGGTGGGGTGTGTGTGCAAAACATGCGCAACACTATCATCCTTCTTCCTAGTCACTCCTTTGATGACTGGGGCATCTCCCCCAATCTAACCATCTTCTTTTTGGTGCTATCTTTTAATCTTCTTTGAAATGATGCTACTTCGTAACACCATCTCAAAGAGGGGAAAAATGTAGACATCTAAATTTGACCACTTACGTTTAGTAAAATTTATCCTTTTTCATCTAAATATCCCCTTATTTGCATTAATTAAGTAATATTACTATTATTTAATTAATACCCCTAAAGTCCTCTAAATCCCTAATTAGGTATTTAACTAAATAATTAATTTTTTTTTTACTTATCCTACCTTACCCCTTCTATCCCATAAATTAAATAAATAATTTCTATTTATTTAATTTACTCCATCACATGTCACATCTTCCATCACTTTTTCTTAATCCTAATCCACCTCCTAATCCCATAATTAAGGGGTGTGCACATGTCTAATCCATGATCAGGATGTGTCACATCCTCCAACTTTTGCAAGTTGGCTCCTAATCCCCATTAGCCATCTAATTGTCCTCTAATCATTGATTAGCTAGTCTAATAAACCCCTTTGGTCAACCCTCCCCATCTCCCAAGGAATTTTTAATTCCTTTTTATCTTCCCAGTGTCCTTTTGAGGAATTTTTAATTCCTCTCTCATTCCCCAAAGAATTTTTAATTCATTTTTGTCTTCCCAAGATCCTCTTATGGAATTTTTAATTCTATTTACAATCCCCATATCCTTCCCAATGGAATTTTAAATTCCATTTTATTCATCCAAAGTTTCTAAGGAATTTTTAATTCCTTTTATCCTCCACATGCACATTAAAAAAGAATTTTTAATTCCTTTAGTCAACTCTTCATTTTAGCCATTGATCTCTTGTCCTCTCCTAAGATTCAATCTCCACTGTCCATTTGAGCTTCCTAGGTTAAATGGCTAATACTTAGCCATTTTGTGGGTCTTCTTGCATTCCTCTTCCTACACACATTCTTGACAATCTCTCATTCTCAAGCATTCATCCTCTCAATCTCTCAAGCTCACACCACTGTCTTACATCCATATCCCAAACCCTTCATCCTTGAATCCAAATCAAGCTATAACAAGTCGTTATGTTGTCAAAATCCACATAGAGCACACACATCAGTCTATCAACAAGGCCAACCAAACGATCAACTTGGACAAGGTAACATACTTTGTTTTTGTATTTCATTTTGTTTAAGTTCAACTGGGCTAATATTGAGGTGTTGTGTTTCCCTTGCTTGCATTTCTTTCTGTTTTGCATTGTAGACTAGGAGATTTAACATTGCACACACTATCAATGTACCTATCCTTGTGAATAATGATGTTATCGTTAATTTCCTTTGTTGTGACAAACCTGACACAAGTTCTAGTCATAAATCTCATAACAACGCTTTGAGTCAGGAGGGTGTCAAATCTTCCAGTTGAAAAATTGAAAACAAGAATAATAGATCTAATGGTGAAAACCATTTAATGGCAACCTCTCTGAGGCACCAAAAGATGGGAGATTTGACACCCTTCTAGAACACTATCATGAAAGATCATCAACATTGGTGGATCCTACACAGTCTATTAATCTTGGCACAACAGAAAAAGCAAAAACTCTACATTTGGCAGCATCTATGACTGAATAAGAAAAGCCTGAATTCACCAAGTTCTTTGAAGATAGACACATTAACTTTGCTTGGTCTTACTCTGATATGCCAGGTTTAGACCCAGATCTTCTAATACATCATTTATCTCTACCATCTGGAATAAAACCTGTGAAGCAAAAACTAAGGAAAATGCATCCGCATATCGCCTTGTTGGTAAAAGCGGAACTAAAGAAGTTGTTAGATGCCAAATTCATTAGATCTATTGATTATGCTGAGTGGATTTCTAATATTGTACATGTTTCTAAATCCGATGGTAGTATTAGAATATGTACTGACTTCAGAGATCTCAACAAGGTATTCCCAAAGGATAATTTTCCTTTGCCAAACATTGACATTATTGTTGACTTAACAGCAGGACGCACCATATTATCACCAATGGATGGCTTCTAAGCTTACAACCAAATCAAAATAGCACTAGAAGATCAGGAGAAAACAATATTCACATGTCCATGGGGAACATTTTGCTAGAAAATCATGCCCTTTGGGTTGAAAAACACAGGGGCTACATATCAGCAAGCAATGACCACCATTTTCCATGACATGATGCATACCTTTATGGAGGATTACGTGGATGATATATTAGCAAAGTCATATACTAGAGAAGGACATCTAGAGATCCTAGATAAAATCTTTACCAGATTAGAGAAGTTCAATGTCAGATTAAATCCTAAGAAATGTGTGTTTGGTGTTACATCAACAAAGCTTCTAAGATACATAGTTTTAGAGAAGGGTATTAAAGTGGATCCCTCCAAGTTCAAGGCCATAATGGAAATTCTACCACCGAAGGATATCAGTCAACTATGGTCTTTACAAGGTAGGCTACAATCAATCAGGAGGTTTATCTCCCAATTAGCAGATAAAAGTCATCCCTTCAATCATTTGCTACATAAGAATATCTTTTTCAAATGGGATCAAGAATGTGAAACAACTTTCAATCAAATAAAAAATATCTGATGTCACCACCCATACTAGTGCCACCTACAGAAGAGAGACCATTATTACTATACATTGCAACAACTGAGATTTTTTTGGGTGCTCTATTCGCATAGGAAGATCCTGCAGGAAAGGAACAGGCTATCTATTATATAAGCAGTACTTTGAATGGCTATGAGATAAATTACACCTTCATCGAGAAAGCTTGTTTGGCGGTGGTATTTGCTACTTAGCAGTTGTGGCATTACATGTTAACCCACATCATCAAACTCATAGCAAAGATTGATCCATTAAAGTATTTACTCAGCAAGGTTGCCCTAACAGGAAGACTAGCCAAGTGGGTCATGATCTTGAGTGAATTTGATATATAGTATGTAGATCGAAGAGCCATTAGGGGTCAAGTGTTATCCAATCAGTTAGCCGAAGCTCCACTACCAGATGATCATTCGATGAACATTGAGTTTCTTGAAGTAGACATTCTTAATATGACAACACAACAATGGATGCTTATTTTGATGGGTCCTACACACAACGTGGGTCAAGTGCGAGAATTTTGTTTGTCGCACCTCAAGGACATACCATCCCAAAGTCCGACAGACTCATGTCTCCGTGTACAAATAACATAGTTGAATACGAGGCATTAATCATTGGCATCAAAGTGGTAGTTGAATGGAAGATCACAAAGCTACAAGTATATGGAGATTCACAACTAGTCATTAATCAGGTAAATGATGAATATAAAATGAAAGATGAGAAGTTGATGTCATATAAGAAAATGGTGGATGATTTCAAAAATTACTTTATGGATATCAAATTTGAACAAATTCCAAGGACAGAAAATAAGGCTGTTGATGCTATGGCGACAATTTCTTCTCTCTTACAAATACCAGAAAAGCGAGGTCATTATGAGTTTATGGTGGAACAAGTGTCTAATCCTGCTTATGATAATCTTGAATCTCAAACCATATGCCATTTAGTTGATGTTGAATCCTCAATTTATTAAAGACCTATGCTTACCTAAAAGACAATATCCTTCCTCCCGATCTTTCCAAAAACCATAAACGAAACTTCATCTGCCAAACCGCATGACATACCTTAATTGCTAACATAATTTACCATCGAGGTCTAGATAGTACTCTTCTTCGGTGTCTAGAACATAACGAGTCTGAGATAAACTTACATGAGGTTCATGAAGGTATTTGTGGAACTCATTCAAGCGGACTAACCCTAGTGAAGAAACTCCCCTGTTTGGGGTATTACTGACTGAATATGGAGGAGTCTTTTTAGTTTGTTAAAAAGTGCCAAAAGTGTCAAATCCATGGTAACCTAATCCATGCACCAGCACAAGAATTGTAACCGTTCACTTCAACATGGCCTTTTTGTTAGTGGGGACTGGACCTGGTAGGAAAGATTAATTTGTCTTCATCCAATGGACACAAATTTATAATCACAACCACGAAGTACTTTACAAAGTGGATAGAAGTTGTTCCCTTGACAACAATCACTGGAAAATATATTTCTTCTTTCATACTAAATTACCTCATCTGTTAGTATGGCATTCCTCAATCCATTGTCACAAACAATGGTAGACCTTTTAAGAATCAGGATGTTTAGGAACTGTGTGAGAGGTTTCATATCCAACATTATTTTTCAACCCCATACTATCCTCAAGGAAATGGTCAAGCAGAGGCCTCAAACAAAACTATTCTAAAAATCCTAAAGAAAACAGTCAACAATGTTGGACGAGATTGGCACATTCAACTAAACCCTGCTCTGTGGGCATACCGAACCAACATCAAAATACCTACAGGAGCTACACCATATGCCTTGGAATATGTATCAAAGGCCATCCTACCTATAGAGGTTGAGATACCATCACTTTGTGTGTCACTAAAGGGAATAATTTCAGATGAGGATTATAGAGCATCTAGACTTCAAGAGTTGGAACTGTTGGATGAACGTTGTCAACAAGTTGTGGACCATTTGAAGGCATATCAATAGAGGATGTCCAAAAACTACAATCACAGAGTAAAACCTAGAGAATTTTAGGTTGGTGACTTGATCCTAAAGGAAAACCCTTGAAATCAACAAGACAGAGAAAAGAAAGGGAAGTTTGAACCTAACTAGCTAGGTCCCTTTGTTGTTAAATCAGTCTATGGATCTGGAGCCTATCAGATGTCTACACCTAAAGGGGATTTGTTTGATGAACCTATCAACAATATCCATCTTAGGAAATTCTACACCCGAATCATCTAGTGCATGGTCAAAGTCCTGGGAAAATGGTTGCTTTGATGAAAACCTGGAAAACAGGCGTCTTGGTGATAGAAAAATACAAAAAATAAAGAAAAGAGAAAAATAAAATAAAATAAAAAAAAGTCATAAAATCTAAAAAAATGCAATAAAAACACGTAGTGAAAACCTGGAAACATGCGCTATTTGTGATTTAAACTAGCTTTTCCATCTATTGGATGCATGTCTTAGTCGTTCACTTTCACCATCATTTTGCCTATCATTGAAAGGACAACCTCATGTACATATCCTAGAATTTGTGGTCGTGTCTCGCCCTAGCTTGGGGGAAAAATCCTGAACTCACTAGGGGTAATAAACTTAGAGCTTAATCAAATGGACAAGCAATAGTATGAAAAACAAGCAAACACAATGATCATGGGGAAACTCAACAAACGTGTACATACATCAAACATCAAAACATTTCTGAAAATCAACCATCCATATCAAAAAGTTGAAATCAAATCAATCAAAACAACTCTAGAGGGATGATATTCTTTTGATTCATGATTTTATCACTTTAGCTTGCATGTTCAAATGTTATGTTTTGATTTTTGTTATCATTTCTTTGGAGCAACTTGATGATGTATTGAACTAGAGAAGCTAGGAAGGAGAATGGTATTTTATGTCTGTTGTCTGTGAGTTGATCATTATTATTGTGTAAATTGTCGTGAGACATGCTCTACAAAGTATCACTGACGACATTCTGAATTCACATAGGAAAATGATTGATTCTTGTCTGTTTACACAAGAAATTCCCAGGTCATCTCAATTTAATTATACCTAGATACTTATGTTAACTTGCAATATCAAAAATCATGAAAGTAGTACTCAGGTCATCATTGGTCTAAATTATACCATTGATTCTTGTACTCACTTTCAACATTTTAAAGGCTCAATGATGATAAAAAGCATGATAAATGGACTGTTAAGATGACAACTTTGGCATACGTAGATTTTCATGGTTAAATTAGATTGCATCTATGTTAGTTTTACATCTGTAGAGTAGTTTATTCCAAAGGATGGTGGAGATCTCAAAAATGATGTTATCTTTTAACATTAATGGATTGAGTATACT